>PVIH01015295.1:0-50280 GCA_004025045.1 Sigmodon hispidus | reverse complement strand
GGGGGGTGGGGGGGGGGGGTGGGGTGGGCGGGGTATCGTCTTCACATTGTACATTCAATGGGTCTGGACAAATGTGCACTGAAAGCCTCATGATGAGTTAATTTCTCATCAAGGTGACAAAACACCCTGACAGCCAACTAAAGAAGAAAGGAGCCCCTCAGGCTTGTGGTTTCGGTCCCTGATCCCATGGCTCTGTGGCTTTAAGTCCATGGCAAGGCAGAAACGTCACAGAGGGAGGGCATTGTAGAGGGCAGCTGCCCACCTCATGAAGTTGCAAGGAGTAAAAGGAGGGAGCCATGGCTGAAAACCAGCCTTCAGACACACCCGGCAATCTACAGGCCCACCACCCAATGCTCCACCACTTCCTAATAGCCTTTTTGAATTTTGAATCCATTGGTAGATCAAGCCATTGATTAGGAGGAAGCTCCAAAAATGTAGTTGGCTCTAGAATCATCCTCACAGGCTCACAGGCTAGGAATGTGTTTTATCACTCACCTGGCTATCTCCTTCTAGTCAGTTTGACTGTCAAGAGAAACTGTCAGAATGCATTGAAGACCCATATTGAAAGTTCCATGGCTCCAACGCTCCACACACACTGTGCATTCAGCCTCCCTCACCAGGATCTGTAATTCTGGTATTTTCAGAATGTTATATTGTAGAAATCACAGCACACAGAGACTGTACATCGACTTCCTTCACTTACAAGAGAACTTTAAATCTTTTATTTTTACTAATGCTATACAGCAATTATTCTGCAAAATCTTTTTCTCTGTGTGGCATTTATTTGGATATGCACTATATCCAAGGATATGAAAACTATATTCTGTGAATACAAAAGGACCAGTAATTCATAGGGAAATAAACTAAAGAGGCACTTCCAGTTTCTGTCACAACACTGTTTTTTTTTTTGGGGGGGGGTAGCTTTTTAAACAACATTTTTGCTATTTTGACTGTGTCTATATCTGTGCATTCTGTTTATACCTGGTGTCCATGGAGGGCAGAAGAAAGTGTTAGTTTCTGAAACTGAACTTACAGATGGTTGTAAGCCACTGTGAAAAAGCTGGGAATTATACTAGGGTCCCCTATAAGGACATCCAGAGCTCTTAACTACTGAGCATCTCTCCAGCCTTATAGTGTTTGGATTTGATACAGTTGGCTGTGTTTAGCTTTAAAGCATAAAGCTAAAAACAAAAGAAGGTACTGTGTATCTTGCTGGTCCCTGCCCAGTGGCCAGAGCAGGGCCAGACAGACACATGAGCTGAACTGTTAGATATGGTCAGCCAAGGGCTCCAGGCTCCCTGGATGTAACACGCAATTCTCTGCCCAGGGGAATGCCACGGCCAGCATTTCTAAGGGAAAATGGGCCAGATTCTTATATCTCATCTTGTAATTATTAGTTTTCACTCCCAAGGCTTAGACATTGACACTTTTAGGTTATACAAGAGAAACAAACATGTTTTTATCTCCCAAGTGCTTGCTACAGATTTAGACTGTGACCTGAGCAGCTGGAGGAATAAAGAGTCACTCACAGGGCCAGGAAGAGCCTAAGGCACCTCTCAGTTCACTATTACCAGGGACTCACCAGTGAAGAAAGCCACCGAACCACTGATGTTGGGGATTCTTCTGTGATGTAGCTCTGAGCTGGACTGGCCAGGCTTCAGGCCTTTGTGCATGCTAAGCAAATGCTCTGCCACTGAAGTCCACCCCACCCTGACCACCTATTTGTGAATAAGAAAACATATCCAGGAAGCCTCCCTCAAGGTTCTACACATATGACATCCAGGGAGGGGTCTGCAGTCTGACTGCTGCTGGCCTGGACTGATCCAGTTATGGACTTTACTGCTAACTAGGCTCTCTAAGAACCAAGTTTTAACAATCTATACTTCAAACTGCTGATATAAATATTAGCATAAGCCTCACATAATTTAGGAACTATATGACAAGAGTTTAATTCTCAGAAATCACTGATCACTGCACCAAGTCCTGAGTTTAAAAATTGACCAATGTAGTCAAGTTATGACTAAGATACAGTGTGCGTGTGCACACGCGCGCGCACGTGTGTGTGTGTGTGTGTGTGTGTGTGTGTGTGTGTGTGTGTGTAAGACAGAGGACAACCTGCAGAAACCATCCCTCTCCTTCCCCTGGGGACTGAAGTCAGTCGGTCAAACTTGGTGGCAGATACCTTACCCACTGAGCCATCTCACCAAACCCCCCACACCTATTTTTATTTTCTTTTTTTTCCTCCATACATCCTGAGCAAAGTTTCCCCTTCTTCCATTCCTCCCAGTCTTCCTCCTTCTCTCTCCCTCAGATCCACTCTTCCTCAATTTCCCTTCAGAAAAGAGCAGGCCTCCCGATGATATCAATTGAACACATCCTAACAAGATTCAATAAGACTAGAGTCAAACCCTTATATCAAAGTTGGACAAGGCAACCCAGTAGGAGGTGAAAAAGCCCAAGCACCAGCAACTGAGACACCCTGACTCCCATTGTTATGAGTCTCACCAAAACACTAAGCTAAGGACCAGAACATGTATGCAGAGGACCTAACACAGACCCATGTCAGGCTCCGTGATTGCTGCTCCAGTCTCTGTGTGGCCCTATGAGCCCTGCTTAGCTGATCCTGTTCTCCTGGTGTCTGCCTCCACCCCTTTGGTTCCCACATTCTTCCTCCCCCTACTCTGTGGGTCCTCAGAGCTCCAAGGGAAGAGACCCAGTGGAGATCTACAATTCGAGCTCTTTCTCTACCTAGTCTTTGGCATCAGCTGCCAGCAAAGTCTTCTCTATAACGATTACCAACTCCCTCCCCCACCCCCCCTTTTTTTTTGACAATCCTACTGAAGTGCAGTTGAGAGCTGTGGTGTAAACTTTCGGAGTGTGCATTTGACACATGTTCGCCCATAGGATCATAGCTTGCTTGGGGCACATCATCGTCCCAAGGGCCTCCTTAAACTCCTGGGTCATGCCATGTACTACCCTCTCCATTCTCTCTCGTCTCAATGAATCGTGAACCTCTGCCATTACAGAATAATTTGAATTTTCCAAAGTTTTGTCAACATGAGATGATGTACCATGCTCAAACCTGAGTCTGGCTGCTTCAACAGAGTAGGGGTTATTTGTCAGCATAGGTTGCATTGGTGTGGTCTTTTCTTTTCACTTCAGTCAGTGAAAACCCCACTGTCTTGATCTTGGACAGGCTGTGGTAACACTTGTTCCACTATCAACAGCTCCCGAGAGTTCTGACTTCTTATTCTGCCAACTTTCGGCATGCTGGGCTTTTTATTCGTCACCCAGCTGGTGTGTCTGGGTTTTTTCCTCTGATTTCCATGGAGCTGCTAAGCACCTCTTTATGTGTGTTTGCTGTTTGTGTCTCAACTCTGATGAGGTGACTCTTCAAGTCTTTCCACAGATAGTGGTGTTCTTTAAAGACCTCACATCCCAGTGAGAATGTTACTAGTGTGCAGCCATGTGTGAAAGCCACCAACACATTAGCCCAAATGAGCATAATCAGAACTACGGCGACTCCCGTGCCAGCCTTTTGCGCCCCCTACTGGTGGTGCCCAATGGCTTCTGTAGCCTGATGGAAAGGGCTGATCCCCAGGTCCTCTCTCAAAGCAGGAATCCTGCCAGGAATGTGAGTGTACAGGTGACATGACCACCTCTGCCCTTCCTTCATGTAGGAAAGTGACTAGCTGTCATTTTGCTCTTCCTCGGGATCCAAAGGAAATCCTGACGGTCACACAGGTGACTCCATCAGATGCTGTGGGGCAGGGATCCAACTGAATGACCCCTTCCTGGAGATGTTCTTTTGGAATGACTCATAGGGCCACTTGGCTGAGTTGCAGCCATCTGGGCTGGAATGCCTAGTCGTCAGCTGTGTACTGCTGGCCAGGAAGGCCCTGGGTACATGGAAGCAGGGCCAGTGGATGGAGGAAAGAAGAGCAGAAATGGCTCCTACCTCCTACCTTGATGTCACCGAAAGCAAGGAGCTAGACCTGTAGCTTGGCTGCCAACTGGGGACTAGTTTGTGTTCCCAAGTCATTCAGATCCTACCCTGGTACCCTTGCATGTCACCTTATGTATAAATAGGGTCATTTCACATGTGGCTCATTAAGACCATATGAAGCAGCCCCATATTGGAACTGGTGTAAAGGGGACTATGAACGCTGAGACAATACAAAGAAAAATGTGGGGATGACAGGGACAGAAGCTGGAGAAACTCCAGGAACACCTCCCTACAAGGAGGTGGACTTCTGGGGCAGAGACACTAACTCTAGACTTCCGGAAACTCACTCCTGCTGTCTGGTCCAGGCTGAGGAGGGCAGCCAGGCTCTGGGTCATGCTTGCTCATTGCTCTGGTCCCTGGTGACTAGTTACTTCCCGGGAGTCGGTGCTTTACCCAGAGTGACAGCCGAGCCTTGTAGTTTGTGGGTTTTGTTTTTGTTGTTGTTGGTTTGGTTTGGTTACTGTTTGTCTTTAAAAACACAATAAAAAGGATTTCTTCTTCTCCTGTTGTACTGATGACTTTTCTGCTGCCATGACAGAGCACCATGGCCAAGGCAGTTTATGAAAGAAGGCATTTAATCCGGGGCTTGTTGTGGCTGGACTGTTCTTACCCAAGAGAAGGAGACCAGGATGAGCTCTTTATGAATTTGAAGTATTTATTGAGCCACATTGACCCATCCAGTGGCTCTCACTCATGACTACAAGGTGGTCCCAAGCTTAGTGAGAAGGGTTTTTTGTTTTAGTTTGGTTTGCTTTGGTTTTGGTTTTGGTTTTTTGAGACATGATTTCTCTGTGTAGCTTTGGAGCCTGTCCTGGAGCTAGCTCTGTAGACCAGGCTGGCCTCAAACACACAGAGATCTGCCTGCCTCTACTTCTCAAGTGCTGAGATCAAAGGTGTGCACTACCACTGCCTGGTGAGCAGGGGGTTTATAAAGGAAAAAGCCACAAGCTTGGCACATCCCATTGATGTGGCTGCAATGGCTACTAGCAAGCATGCAGGACAGGGTGCAGTTGTGTCGAAATGCCTCTGGTGTGGAGGAGAGCAGAAAGCCTGTGCTTACAGAAACAGAACAATAGCAGGTGAGTCATGGGTCCCATAAAAGTACTATGCATAGCCAGGGGTCAGGCTGATCTTAGTTTTAGCCTGAGGTTGGGTCAGGATTTAGCAAATACGTTTTCTCACTCAGGCTCAGAGGGTTCCAGGGGGCTGGAGTCCATGGTCATCAGTGGGAACATGGCAGCAGGCATGCTGGAGCCTTAGCTGAAACCTTCCTTATCATGATGCATGGATAGGAAGCAGAGAGAAGAACGTGGGAATGGCTTGAGTCTTTTGAAACACCTCTAACAAGACCACACCTCATAATTCTTCCCAACAGCTCCACCTTGGAACCAAGTTTTCAAATATGAGCCTTCGGTGATCATTCTCATCCAATCCACCACAAACAGAGCTACCAATTGGGGAATAGGTATGCCTATAATCCAAAGCCCTAAAACTATTCCCTGCTGGACCTGGGATCTGAGGACCTGAAAGAATGGTGCAGACAACCTTATTTCAGTTTCAGTGTTCTTTAACACACAAATGAAAGGGAAGTTATATGAGTTCAGAAAAATAAGTAAAAAAAGACATCAGTAAGCATATGCTAAATATTAACAGAGAAGCCCTTTCCCAGAACTTTCTTTTTTTTTTTTTTTCAAAACTTTATTTATTTATTTGCCTTGGTGTTTGCCTGGAACTAGAACTAGAGACAGTTGTTAGCTGCCATGTGGGTGCTGGGAATCGAACCCGGGTCCTCCGGAAGAGCAGACGGCGTGCTCTTAACCGCTGAGCCATCTCTCCAGCCCTCCCAGAACTTTCTTAGGACAGATTAATTTAAACACAATTGCCTGGCACATACTCACTATAGATTCTATCCAGGAAAGCATGAAAGCAAGGCAGAGGGCCATGTCCAGATTCAGGGTACACTGACCAGATTGGACTCGATAGCTATGTTCTGACATACACACATCTTATAAATTGAATGCAAATGTTTAACACAGGAGGCAGGAAGTCACAAGCAAAAATAATTTAGTGAACAAAATGTACCTGAGGTAAAAGGCCTTCTGCTTTGTACCCTAGAGTCTCTCACACAGTTCCCCAAGGCAGTATTCACCATGCATCATTCTTTTGACCATGTTCCAACACTGTTTTTATTTTTAAGGTATTTATCAGGGCTGGAGAGATAGCTGAGCAGTTAAGAGCACTGGCTGTTCTTCCAGAGGACCCGGGTTCAATTCCCAGCACCCACATGGCAGCTAACAACTGTCTGTAGTTCCAGTTCCAGGCAAACACCAAGGCAAATAATTAAATAAATAGTTTTTTTTTTTAAAAAAAAAAAAAGGTATTTATCAAAAATGAGCTGGAGAGGTGGCTCAGAGGTTAGGAGTATATACTGCTCTTCTGGAGGATCTGAGTTTGATTTCAGCACCCACATCAGGCATCTCCCAACTGCCTGTAATCCAGCTCCAGGGGACCCAACACCTCTGTCCTCATCCAGCAATTACACCAACTGGTACACATCCACACACACAGAGAATTAAAACAAAAATGTCCTTGTTTCCTGATTAATTTTAAACTTTTATGAAACTTTTATCTTATCTTGTAGTTTTGAGATAAGGTCTCATGTAGCCCAGGCTAGCCTTGTATTAACACCTAATCCTCTTGCCTGTGCCTCCTAAATGCTGGATTACAGGCATGTGCTACTATGACCTTCTGATTTTAACTTTAAAAACATTTTATTAACATCAGAAGTAAGACAAAATGACGTATAGTCCGTCCTTTCTGCTTACCAGAGAACAGGGTGGCCTGGCCAATAGACTGAGAAGAGAATCGAGAATTTTAAGAGCTGGGCTCGTCACAATCACAAGACCAGGGCTAAGAACATAAACATACCTGCAGGGGAACACAAAGCCACTGTGAGGTTGCCTAGGGGTTCAATCAGGAGGAACAGCGTCTTAAACTCTACCACAGTGTTCTGACAGCTTGCCAGGTATGATTGGAGAAGTAACCTTGTCTGCTTCCTCTGGGATGGAGAACGTCAGAATTGATGGGAAATGTCTGAGTTCCACTGCAGGAGTGACCTGTGTAGATCCAGCAGCCAGTGGGGTGTATAACCATTTATCACCTGTGATTTAAAGCCTGCCCCCTACCCTGATCATGCTTTAGAGAAACGTGTTCCACTCTCTCTGCTTGACTGAGTGTCATCTCTTCTCAGCTTTCTCCAGAGGCCACAAAAACCTGTTTCTCAGACCTTTCTCACAGCTTGTCTAAACAGGAAATAGTCATTTCCCAGATCTTTGGTAAGTGACACTATGACCATGAACTTGCCCTTATGCAGGCTGTTTACTTTTGCAAAGAAAACTGACTTGTTGAAACCACAATGTCCATCATCAACTCAGAATCCTTGAGTGCCCACACTTAAAACACTTACTGTACTTGCAAACAATTTAAGAGCCTTACTGATGAGTTTGCTGCAGTACATGGTTACACTGAAGATGCCAGGTGTGTGTGTGTGTGTGTGTGTGTGTGTGTGTGTGTGTGTGTGCACTTTTTATCATAACACAAGGGTGTTTGGGGGCATGAGGAAAGCCCTCAAGCCCCATCCCCACTCAGTTTCTAGTTTGCCTTAGGTCATGGCTTATGAACCCCTACCATGGGATATCACTCCTTCACATTGGGAAATTCAAGTTAGCCAGAAATGTGCATAAGCTAAGGCCAAGCATTCACAACTAATAATAAGTCTCTATGTCATGATTTGGAAGTGGTTGGTGACCCCAAAGGAAAAGCCTGGTCACAGTTATAAAGTAAACAAAGCAAAAAACAAATTCCAATAATGCAAATAACTCAGTGTTCCAATGTCAGGGGCTCGCTCACAATATTCTGGGTTCCAAAGGCCCTGCTATTTACAGCCAGCTCAGGCTGGCTCCACTCCATGGCTGTAGCTGTCTTTGGTGGATGTCCCATGGCACTGGTATTTCCAATATGCTAAAGTTTCTGCTGCACCCTCATCAATAGCCTATCCTGAGCTTTCTTCAGCCACAAGGTGCCAAGCCTCAGCTTCGATCCTCTATGATACGTCCAGTCTTGAAGATTCTATTACAACTGAGGCTGCACCTTCACCAATGGCTTCTCCTGGCCTCTCACAGTGCCAAGCCTCAGCTTGCTCCCATGACCCCCTCATGCCTTCTAAATCAGTACCACTTGGGAAACTCTGACACATTACAGAATCTGGCTGCCAGCTAAAGACCACAGATCCTTTTTTTTTTTTTTTTTAAAGCAGTCTTTTTTTTTAACTTTATTTATCTATTTATTTGTCTTGGTGTTTGCCTGGAACTGGAACTACAGGCAGTTGTTAGCTGCCATGTGGGTGCTGGGAACCGAACCTGGGTCATCTGGAAGAGCAGAGGGTGCTCTTAACCGCTGAGCCATCTCTCCAGCCCCAAGACCACAGATTCTTTTGTGCTGATTCCTAGGAAAGGCTTTCAGAAGATTCTTGCCTCAGTGATACTGGTCTCTTCTTAGTAACAAGAAGGTTACTAAGAAGGTTGTCCAGCCTCGTCTTGACTAGTATGAATTAATTCCAGTAAAGCAAAGGTTTCACTTGAGTGTTTCTTAATTCGAAATGTCAATGGCTCCAATTGTCTTTAAGGAACTCCCAAAACTTCCCTCTGGACCCCACAAGCTAGGCTCCATCGTCTTCCTGCACTGATCTCAGAATCTTCCAAGCTCCAAGCACTCAGTGGCTCTTCCAACCCATGGTTGAAATGCTACCACAATCCTCAGCAAAACACATGGTCCGCTCTGTTTCTATTGCTGTGGCAAAACACCATGAGGAAAAGAAACCTGAGAAGGAAAGGGTTTGTTTGAGCTTACAGTTCCATATCACAGCCCATCATTGAAGGAAGTCAGGCCAGGAACCCCAGGAGGGCAGGAACCCATGGGGAGGAGCTAATGTAGAAGGCTTGTTTTCCAGGATTTGCTCAGCCTGCTATCATATACCGTCCAGGACCACCTGCCCAGGGATGATACTGCTCACAGTGGGCTGGACCCTCCCACTTCATTCTTTAATCAATAAAATACACCCACAGGCTTGATTACAGGCCAATCCAATGGAGACATTTACTCATCTTCTTCCCAGAAACGTCTAGGTCTGTGTAAAGTTGACAAAATCCAGCCAGCACAAGTATCAATTCGTTGATTTAAATTATGTGTGAAACAGCTTACAGGAGGTTGAGGTGGGAAGATGGTCCAGTGGATAGTGCATTTTCCAGGACCAGGATGTGGACTCCCCAAACCATGTCAGAGCCAGATGAGTGTGGGAGCCTGCGGTAATCACAGCAGAGGAAGGAAGATACAGGGAATCTCGGAGCAAGACGGCTAGCCAGCGGAAACTGTGAACTTGTTCAGTGAGAGACTCAGCCTCAACACAATACATAACACATAGTGAAGAAGAGTGGCCAAGGGAGACACGTGACATTGATATCAGACCTCTGCATGTATGTGCACACATGTATGTGTACCTACATGCACACATATGTCCCACACGGTGCAGATGCAAACACACACAATTACACAAGTGTAAAAGAAGAAACAACTTAGACTTGACTGTTTTAGGCAAAATTCCCAGACCTTCTGAAAAGTTAGCTCTAGACGACCAGGTCTGCTCATTTCTCTAAACCTCCGTGCCTTCTTGCCCACAATAGGTGGGCAAATTTCAGGGTCCAGGAATAAGCCTCCAGCAGTTGTCCCATAGCCCATCCCAATGCTATTATCACAACATTTCAAATGCTTATCATTTGTTTTGTGTCTTAATTCAGTCAGCCATCTACCTGTCCGTCCACTCATCCACTCAACCATCCATCTGTCCATCCGTCCATGTATTCATCCATCCCCCATTTATCCATATATCATCCATGTATTTATGTATGTTCGTCCTCGCATTTGTACATGTATGCACCCACCCCAAACATCTGTCATTCATGTATATATGTATATCCTTGCATATATGCATGCATCATGCACCCACCCACTTACCCATCCATTCATCCATCACTCACCCATCTACTCACACAGCCATCTATGCATGCATCCATGCATATATGTGTCTATCCGTGAATGCATCCATCTATTCATGCGTCCATCTGCCCAAGAACTCACCCATCATCCATTCAGCCATCCATCCATCTGTATTTCTGTCTGTTCAGTTATTCACCCTGTCTGTATTATTTATTATATCTTTTATTATCTTTCCTTGTGATAGGCACTGTTTTAGATACTGAGAATAAAGATGATTCTATCTGAGCTATAGGGTCCCAAGCTTTAGAGTCTGGTGGGTAGAACAGTAGGCAGGTGCTTTAATAAAGGGGAGTAAGTGACTCAGAGCAGAGCCCTAGCAAGATCTAGGCCTTCTAGAAAATTCTTTAAGGTTCAATGGGAGTTTATAAGGAAAAAATTGGGTTGGTGAAAGTTTAATGATCGGGGTATGAGCTAGGCAGTGACAAAGTTAATCTCTTCTTGATTTTAAATTTTAATCATAAAGCTCTCCTATTTATCAGTTCTTGGCAAAGGGCAAATGTTGAGAGCAACTGTGGGATTAACATATTTGTGCCAGGAAATGAAGAATAGAAAATGAATTATGTGAGCTGTATTGGAAAAAGGCACTGAGCTTCAGTGCTTTGAGAAGAAATTTTGGAGCATTGTGAATATGGAACCTTTTGCATGTATTGAAGAGAACTGTACATGTGTGCATCTCTACATCATGTGTGCACATGAATGTCTACACCCGCTTTATGGACCCAAACTAATAGTAACCTAGATATCCTTCAGTGAGTGGTTAAATTCTGATATGTCCATATAACAGAATACTATCCAGTAATTTTTAAAAAAATCAAACTGTGGATGCAAGCAACAAGAATGAATATCCAAAGAATTATTGTGAGAGGGAAAAAATGCCAATCCCAAAAGGTTACATTCTGTAGACAGATTCTACCTGTATACGATTAATATGGGGTTAGAGACTCTGGATTGGAATAGGACTCAGTGGCTGTTTGTCATTGCCAGGGGTTTAGGGGAGCTTGAGGTGAGGGGAAGTGTGTGTGTGTCTAAAAAGTTATCACAGGGGATCCTGGTAGGAAGGAAACGTTCTATCAGCCAACAGTGGCGCTGTAGTGTACCAGTTACAATTCTGGAGCAGGGTGCGTTTATGGAATTGCGGATTGCGTGTCTTGATTGTCAATCATCTGAGCAGACGGAAGCATTTGATTGGTGGAGGCTGACTCCAGGGGCGGGACGAGTCCTCCGGAGACAGGAGCAAACTTCCGGCGGCGCACGGAGGCCATCGGGAGCCCAGAAGGAACACCAAATACCCGAAGCTTTTAGGGGAGGTGGGGATCGGATAGTTGGGGAAACCACGGTAAAGCCAATGGCAGCGGTTGGACGGACTCACGGGAGCCAGGAGCCCAGGGGAAGGACCAATGGCGGTGGTCCGGCGGCCGCGCGGGGGCAGCTGGGAATCCGGAAGTCGTCTGAGCCGCCATGGGCATCCACAGTGTAGCCATCAGCGCCTGCGGGCGAGGTAAGATCGATACCGGCGTCCCGGGGATGACCGTTCGCTCTTGTGGGGCTGCGGCGGCCGGGGCGGCCGTGGTGGCGCTGCTCTCGGCCGCGATCGCGTTCCACTGGCCGCCGCTACATGCAGGTACCGGCCGGGGCCGCCGCTGTGGGCGGGTGGACCCGAGTTGGGTACCCCGGTAAGCGGGTGGCCCTGCTTGGTGGACTCTGCGGGACGCATGCGCGTGCAGCGCTGGGACGCCTGTGCACCGGGCCTGAAGGTCATGCTCACCTGCTCTCGTGAATTGTTGGGAGCCTGGGCTAGATATGCAGGAGACGAGAGCTGTCCGGTGTACTTGTTTAACTTGCTTGTGCCTGTGTCCTCCTAGCTCAAGGCTTTGCAAGTTCTTGGAGGAGGTGGGTGGAGTCAAGGTTTGGCTTACTATCTTATACTTTATATGAGGATTGTGTTCTAGGGGCTTGAGAGATGAGCTAATTCTAGTGACTTACGGGATTCGGAACACCAGTTAGACATTGTTCTTCTGAAGTTTCACTGTGTAACCCTTGCTAGTCTGGAACTCCCTTTGTAGAGCAGCCAGACTGTCCCAATAGTTGGAGTAGGGGTAGGCCCCTTTTCAGATAGGACAGACTGCAGAGGAGCAATTCATGGATTGAGCAAATGGGTCATTTGACTCTCATATGGCTTTGTTCCTTGTGTAACATCCCCCTGTACACCATCCCATTTCTTAAGGCAGAGTGGGAGAGCTGCTGTCTACCTTTGTGTGGACAGAAAATAGGACTCTGAAGAGGTGACTTAGCCAGCGTTCCCCAAGAGTAAGCAACTGAAATGGTGAAGTTTACTGTTTGTGTAGGATTCATTAGAGATCTCTCCCCTCCCCCCCTTTTTTTCTTGCCTTATGTTCAGACACTCTGATTGATGACTTTTTTTCTTTGTACTTATCTAAGGTTTCATTACTAGATTGACCAGCTAAACTTCTGCCACAGAACGGGTAGTGCTCTGGGCTTTAGGTGCTTAGGGTGTGTCTCGATCTATGTAAGGATTGCTGTCATATGCACCAACTTAAAATTCACATTAACTTAAAGCACTTGGGTCACAAAAGTGGTGGTAGTTATCCCCAGCCACAGTTTCTTTAAAGCCAACAAAAAGCAAACAGGCGCTACCTGTTTTTCCAGACTCTGGATTGTTTTGGCGACAGTCACTTATGTAAATAGCATTTACATTTTAAGTAGCCTCTTAATACTTGAGTGGATAACTACAGTAGGAGTGGCAGTGAGCCAACTAAAGCTTGATCCAGGAGTGTAAATTGTTGGGAAATCTAATCGACCTTCCTGTCCCAGCAGAGCTCTCTTGATGGAAAGTGACTGACTCTTTTTTTTTTTTTTTTTACACTTTTATTTATTTATTTAATTATTTGCCTTGGTGTTTGCCTGGAACTGAAACTACAGACAGTTGTGAGCTGCCATGTGGGTGCTGGGAATCGAACCCCGGTCCTCTGGAAGAGCAGACGGTGCTCTTAACCGCTGAGCCATCTCTCCAGCTTCGTGACTGACTCTTAACATTATCCTAATGTGCCTTATTGTGTAATTGTGTAACACACTGTAGTTATGGAACAAAAGACAGAAAGCAGCGTGTTCTTCAGTAACAGGAAAACTTGTGCTGGCCTCAGATTTCATCTTGTACTGTTAGCATCCCCTACTTTTTTGGTGTAGACTTCTAGTTTGCTGCTGTTGCTGTGATCAACACCAGACCAACTTGTGAAAGAAAGAGCCTATTTCTCCTTCTGTTTCTCGGTCACAGTCATTTTTAAGAGAAGTGAGGGAGGAACTCCAGACAGGAGCTGAAGCAGAGACCATGGAGGGCTCTCTCAGTTGCTTCTGCAGCCTTTCTCATACCACCCAGGACCACCTGCCTGGGGTGCCGTTGCTCCAGTGAGCTGGCCCTCCTACAGCAGTCACAATTCACAAGTTTCTCCGCAGACTTGGCCACAGTCTGATCTGTCTTGTGTTATCCTTCAATTGAGACACCCTCTTCCCACGTGACTCTTGGCTGTATCAAGTTGATAGACAGTAGAAACTAACCATGACAAGAGGTCTGTGGACTTAGTGATACCATGTGGGAAGTTTGCTTAATGCAAGAATGTTAGGCTACACACAAAAGTTAAAATATGCAAATATTAAAGATAGCCCAGAATGATATGGCCCCTTGTCCTACAGCATTCCATCTCTCCACAGTTGAGGTGTAGTCAGCTCACCAGTGTACAAACAGTGTGATGGGTACAGCCCTTTCAGCGGAGTGGCCGAAGTGTCACACAAGGGGGCCAGAGTGCAGGTTCGTGATTGCGATTTTTTAAAATTTATTGTTTCATGTGCATTGGTGTATTGCCTGCATATATATGTGTGAGGGTGTGAGATCCCCTAGAACTGGAGTTACAGACAGTTGTGAACCACCATGTGGGTGCTGGAAATTGAACTGGGGTCCTCTGGAAGAACAGTCAGTGCTCCATAGTTTGGATTTTACTTGGCATTCACCTGGTTCTAGTGAATAATTTGGCTAAAGAACAAGTTATTTTGCCTTCACGTGGTATCATTTTGGTAAAATGGTGTGATGGAACACATTGAGTTCACATGTGATGAGCACCGAGTCCCAGAGCACAGCCAGGAGATAAATGATTGGGGAAAGGTCCATTACTTCTAGCAGGTAAAAGACTCACGGAGTTATTCTCAGAGAAGTGCCCTCCCTGAGTATATAGTGGGGAGACTCCACTGCAGGAGAATGTTCCTGTTCCTAAGAAAGGGCTTTAGGGGCTGCCACATCTTAGTTTAAGGTGACTTTTCTGGGCATGCTCAGTTTTAGGTTCAAGAAGGAAAGATGGTGGACTTGTTTCTGGGCTGCTTAGTTGAAGGTAAGAGAGTCCATATTGAGGGTGACAGGTGCAAGCTCTTGCTGTGCTCACTTTGGGCTCATAGAGATGGTGGACACATTTCCAGGCATGCTCAATGGATCTTTAGTAGTCTGTCTAAGAGTGGTCCTAATGACTTGGTGCAGCCTCAGCACATCTCTCCCAGTATTAGCTGAAACAGCAGGAACACTCTAAGGTATAATAATGGCAGAGTTTGCCTAAAGGGCCAGCTCCACTTAGTGCTGACCATAGCATCTCACCGTCTGGGGAGCCTGCCTCCTCATCTGTAAGTGGATGGTACCTGGCTGCTACTGAGCAGGGTGACCTTCTGCATTCAGCACCTCTTACCCACATGATTACATCCTGGGACACCATGCTTTGGAGTGATGGGAGGGGCTTGTATGAGGGGGGGTTTCATCACAAGTATGGACAGGAGTGGAGGCTGTGGGGAGGGCAGGTGTTTCCTCAGAGGCCACTACTCCTGGAACAGACTATCTCTTGTCTCTCTTGCTGCAGTGGACATTGCAGTGTGCAATAGAGGTGGCACAGGTGTGCTGAATGTTTTCGCTCTAGGGGTGCCAGGAGAGGGTTTGTGCTGGCCAGTATTGTGTGTGGCTGGGAGTGCCAAAGAGAGGCAAGAGTGGGTGGGGGTGGGGGAGCAGTGCAGACAGGTAGCTCTGGTGACAGGCTCCTGGGACAGAACGTCTGCCGAGGTTGGTGACCGGTGGTTAGGTCATGGTGATGTACATGAGAGGTAGGAAGCTACTCCAGTCCATAGTGCTTACCACATAAGCATGAAGCCCCGGATCCTGGCCCTGACCCTCTGGAAGTCAGGCATGGTGGCATGTGCTTGTCCTGGTGCTGGGGGACAAGGACAGGAGGGTCCCTAGGAATCCCTGGCCAGCCAGTCCAGAATCAGCGAGAGCCTGGCTCAGATGGCAAGATGAGGCTGGGTGATGAAGGCATAAAGTGATGGTGGCTCAGGCACCGGGACTGTGGTGCTGGGGATGCAGACAGGAGGATCCCAGGACTTGTGTCCAGCCAGTCCAGCCAGATTTAACCACCCGCTCCAGATTTACCAGGCTCAGTGAAAGATTACTCAGAAGGTAAGCTGGAGAGTGAGAGGAGAACAGCCACATTGCCCCCTGGTCTCCACGCACGCACGCACGCACGCTCACTGCTTCCCCCTCCCACACAGAGGTAGGCGGCTCCTGCAGAACAGTAGCCCTGCATGTGTATGTGTATGCACACACCCCACCCCAACCACACACCACAGGAAGTAATGGAGTGTTTTAATTGAGTAAAAGTAAGCAAAGCCAAGCTGGAAGGGTCTGAAATGACTTTCCCTCAAGGAGCTGAGGAAGCTTTGTCCTGAGTGGATCTTATGGGCTTTTGTTTTAGGAAAATCGTGTTTGCTTCCAGGGACCCTTAAATTCTATAAAATCTGTAGATAGTGCATAGAAACACGTGCCATCGTGCCAGACTTCCATAGGAGTCAGGGACAGGATCCAGGGCTTCATGCTTACGGGGTAAGCACTATGGATTGGAGTGTTTTTGATCCTGGAGAACGTGTGCTTTGGGTTCTGTGGCATGTACCAACATTTTCCTACAGCTGATCTGTTGGAGATAAAGACAAAGCCCACAGGAAGCTTTTCAAGTTGCAGTTGCTCCACAGCACCACCTTGAGCCTGATCTAAGAGGTGCTGCATTTGGAGCCTTCCTTGGTCATTAGTATTTAACAAGTGTTGAAATGCAGCTGGGAATAATAGAATGGGTGTGTCAGACTTGGTACAGTGCAGGCTGCAGACAGGAGCTTGCTTTCCAGGTGTGGAGAAAGAGAGCTCTGAGAAGCTTTAAGGCTAGTTAAAAGAAGAGAATGTGTTCAGTGGTGATCTATAGTTTTAAGCTGGTAAACTTCCTGGGAGATGCAGTGCCTCCACAGGTGTGGGGCATTACAGAAAGCTTGGCACACAGCACTGCTGTGTGCTGTCATTGGTGACCATCACTTACTCCAGATAAAGTCAGGGTTCTTGTGGACAGCTGTAGTTGGATGTTCCAAGTCTCTAAGGACTTCATTTTTCTGTTTTGCAGTTTTACAAAGAGCATTCTCCCTCCATACAGCACACTCGACAAAGGACATGGAGAATCTTCTTCAGCTGGTGAGAAACATCGTGCCTGCCCTAACCTCGAAGAAACACAAAGGGCAGGACGGAAGAATCGGCATTGTCGGGGGCTGTCAAGAGTGAGTGCTGCCGTAAGGAAGCCATCCCTCCTTCCTGTCTGTAACTGCCATCCATGTGCACCTGCTCTCCTTCCCCATCACTCTGTCCGTCCATCTGTCCATCCGTCCACCCATGTGCAGTGATCATTTCCAAATGCAGTCTGATAGGATGCAAAGTACTGATCACCTTTCTGACTAAATAAGCTAAGGTTGAAGAGTCTAGCTGACTCGCTCGCTGCTGAGAGTTATGTTGAGGAGCTTTGGGTTCTCTCACCCTAGCGCTGTGTGGAGTGCCGTGAGCTCCCGTGGGCCAGAGCGGCCTTTCTATAGGTTTTAGCGTGTGATGGTTCCTGTACTGCATGCTGTGCTGTCTTTATAGCGAGCATGGTATACTATGCAGTTTAAGGTGTTTCTAAGCCATGGGTGACGTCCTAGTTTTGTTGAGACTCATTTTATCTTCTCTGTTATAGTTGTGGCTGTGTGCAGTGTGTAAGGATGTATACCCTGTCCTCAGTTCTTCCCCTATTCCTGTCTGAGATCTGCCCACACTCATGTCACACACACACACACACACACACACACACACACACACACACACACACATACACACACACAGTGATAATCTGCTACATTATTTCTCCTGAGACAGTTTCAAACTCACAATCCTCCTGTCTCACCCTCTTATGCTAGTGTAACCCCATTTAGGCTTGCTGTTTATTCTTTATCTTACCCTGTATTTCCATTCTTCATTTGTATTTCTTTCCGTTTTTTTTGTTAATCTGAAAAGTCTTCCTACTTGGAAATAGGGACTGTGTTCACCTTTTCCACAGACCACTGTACTCCACTGTGTTTGCCACGCAGCTGGTGAGCACTTCAGTGAAGAAACGTGTGGTTCCAGCCACCAGCTCTGTTTTTCCCTCTGAATTTTCAGATCCATAATTGGATTCAGAATTTCCAGCTAGCCAGATAGTGGTGGCACATGCCTTTACTTCCAGCTCTTGGAAGGCAGATCTTTGTGAGTTCGAGGACAGCCTGGTCTACAGAGCTAGTTCCAGGACAGCCAGAGCTACATAGAGAAACCCTGTCTCATACAATAACTACCCCCCCTAAGAAAAAACTCCCAAAAAACAAAGCAATCCCCCTTTCTGGTAAATTTAGCCGTGTATATGTGGGGTGGGTGTTTGTTCTTCTGCCCTCCCTGTGGCTCTAGGTAGGAATGCTCTGGCTGCAGGTGAGATCGCCTGCAGCTTCCCTGATGTATTGTGGGAGTGTCTGGCTGGCTATAGGCTCTTAGCAGCCGTGACAGGGTGCTGTGCCAGTCTGGAGGAGAACCACGCCTTCTGTGCACCAGTCTGTTCACGTTTTCAGTACTGTCGTGCTGCACTGTGCTCGTCCAGACCATCTGCTCTGGAGACCTCTCTTTCTCCGGGGTAGGTCTGGGCGTGTGGCTTTTGGTTTTGGAATGTTCCAGAAATCTGGATTAAGACTCCCCTCATCTGTTGGCCTCTGTACCATCTCACCTGTGCTGGTCTCCCTGGCGGCTTCCATGTGCTGTGTGGGACGGTGAGCTCCTGTGGGCCTGGCAGCCCTTGTCCACTCTGCACCCATCTGAGGGAAAGTGAGAACGTGTGTTGTCCCCACATGGTCCTTTCTCTGGTGATTTGGACACACTTTGTTGATACTGTTGTGGAAGAGCAGGTCACGTGGAGAAGGGGCAGGGTTCTGTGTGCTCGGCATTTGTCCTTGGTTTGTTTCACAGGAGGGGAGGGCACAGATAATGCTACATAGCACTGGTGATGAGCAGAGACTTCTGCATGTGCACACCAGACCAAGCATATCCACTGTGCCTCAACTGGGCCACAGGAGCAGAGACAGGAAGTCGGGAACCACACAGCAGGGTGCAGTGGCTCCTGTGGCCCTAATGACCCTGTATGGCTTCTGCTGGTGTCACTCAGAGGAGACAGGGTTCTTGTACTCTGAGGACCTGGTCTCTGCTGACTGCGTTGAGTTGGTGGTCTCTCTACCCTCTTCCCGACAGAAGCCTACAGCCATCTTAACTCTCCCTATACTGGTACAGAGTCACACAGGCCAGCCACACAGTGTTGAGAAGAGATCACAGGTATCATGTGATGCCTTTCTAGTTCTGACTCGTGTATGAACACTTAAAGACCATCTCCTACATGTTGAATTTGTGATGTCACTTGTTGCTAATTCCTATGTATTTACATGTCTGTTCTTATCTGTCTGTATTGGGAGCCATGTGTTTGCATCACTGAAGTCTTGACCCCAATGTTTCCATTTTAGGTACACAGGAGCACCATATTTTGCAGGAATCTCGGCTCTGAAAGTGGTAGGTTTCCCTCAGAGTCTTTTATTTGGGTTTCTCTGTTACTTAGGGATCTGGGGAGATGGTTCTGTGCAGGAACACTTGAAATACAACTCAGGACAGCCTCAGTGCACATCCCAGCACCCACAAAAGCCTGCTGGCCATACGTGCCTGCACCCCCAGCATTACTGAGGGCCGACACAAGAGGCCGGCCACAACTTTACTGACCACCAGCCTGGCTTCACATTCAGTGAGATGCCCTGTCTGGGGAATTTACTTCTTACAGCAGAATGGGCACTATATGCCATCCAGCGCTGAGGTCTGACTTGTACTTTACCTCACAAAGCGAACCCTGGGAGGCCTCTCTAGGCCGTGTATAACAGCTGATGTCTCTAATCCAGCTAAGTAGTTAGTATAAAGTGCCCAGGCTGGGTGGCTGAACTGGACCAGGCAGAGTGGGTGCCATGGCTCTGCCCAAGCCTGGAAGGGAGAGCATTTTCTTATGCCACTTATCCTTCCTCAAAGCCACTGGTTTCCACTTCCATCTGTATTTGGGCTTGGGCACAAACACTCAGTAACACAAGTGGGGTGCAAAGCTGCTGTGGTCCTGCTGAACATGGCTTTCCTAAGCCCATCTGATTTCATTTCTCAGGGTGCAGATTTGACCCACGTGTTCTGCGCCAGGGAGGCTGCTCCAGTGATCAAGTCCTACAGCCCAGAGCTGATCGTCCACCCCGTCCTGTGAGTCTGCACTGTGGCTGTCTTCACCTGCAGCAGTGTTTTCACCCATGTGTCCGCTGTGCTCTGGGGGCTACATGGAGTAAGAAAAGCATAGTGAAGCCGGGCCTTGTGGCCCACACCTTGTGCCCCAGCTAGGGGTCGGGCTAGAGGCTTTTGAATTGGAGGCCAGCTTGAACAATTAACAGCCCTATGAAATAAAACTTTATAAAGGTTTAGGATGTAGCTCGTGAAGTGGAGATCTGATCCCCAGGACCATAAAAAAGAGAAAGTCATATGAGTCATTATTCTGCATCAGCACAAGATGGTGAGAGAACTGGAGGAGAGAGCTGGGTACGGAAAGCGGCAGATGCTGTGGTGTGCAGAGCAGGGTTGTCTGAGACACATGCTCACGGTGCCTGAGCTCTGGTTGGTTCAGCAGAACCTGTCCCAGGGCCTCCTCAGAGCTTCAGTGCTGACAGGGCCACCAGGCCCTGAGACTCAGCTTCAAAATCATTCTTTTTGTCCCACTTGACCCACAGTAAAAATAAAGTGGGCTGAGGAGGTGGCCGAGCTGTTTCCAGCACTGGCTGCTGTTGCAGAGGACCCAAGTTCCATTCAGGCACCCACATGGCAGCTCACAACCGTCCATAATGCTGATTTGAAGGATCTGATGCCCTCTTCCGACCTCTGCGGGTACATGTGCACAGACATACATGCAGGCAGTCTTCAGAAGCTAAAAAGCCGGGTGTGGTGGCCCATCTCTCTGAAGTCAGAGACAGGCAAATCTCTGAGTTCAAGGCCAGCCTGCTCTACAAAGCAAGTTCCAGGACAGCCAGGGCCACACAGATTGAAAAACAAAAACAAAAAGCTGAAACAAAAAAAAACCCAGTTCTTGGAAAAGACTGAGGAGAGCTGCGAGGGTCAAATGCAGGGTGGGGTACAAACTACGTCCTAGGAAAGGGACAGGCTGGGGTTGGGGGTCAGCTGCTCAGAGTGGACGGTCTGCACTGCAGTCACTGATGATATTCTGGAATGTGCATATGTAGGATGCTCACATGAGCAGTGGCTGGGGACAGTGGTCCGGGGGAACTTCAGTACTATTGTACAAATTCACTACAAACCTGAAATATTTTCAGAATAAAACATTTTGACACTGAGACGCAGACTGGTGTAGTGGACTAACCACTTAACCTCCTAGCGTGTTCAGGATCCCGGGTTCAGTGGTTTAAAATAAGCAAATGAAAGCCTTGAGCAAACCATTCTGCCTTTTTCCTTTTTTAGTGACAGCTCCGATGCTGTTGAGGAGGTGGAGAAATGGCTGCCCCGGCTGCATGCCCTTGTCGTGGGACCTGGCCTAGGTAGGGACGACCTTCTTCTTAAGAACGTCAGGGTAAGTGGAGTCACTGTGAAGTACTCTGCCTCTCAGACAAAGTATTGGGGTACAGGCCTTTCTTTTGTTGTGCAGACTCAGTTGCACGTGGTTGGTCTTTTGATCTCATCGTGGAAGTGGATGGAGTTGTGCTGTGTGGCTGAGGGGAAGTGAGGGCCTTCCAGAGCAGAACAGACGGGATGAGTCACTCTGTTCTGGGGTTCGCATGAGCAGCCACAGAGAGGAGAGGCTGGCGGGGCCTTCCTGGTCCCAAGGAGGAGCAGCAGGTTTGTCCTTTCGCGCGTGACCCTGCTTGCCAGGGTCCTAGCGGTGATTCTGTCTCTGCAGCTCTGTTACAGAAGTTTCCTGAGAGGAACTGAATCATGTGCTGTGTGTGGCTAGGCATATGTGGTCACACCTGTAGTACACACTGCAGTGGGTCAGGCTTTTCCTCCTTTCGAATTGCACGATGTCCTGGAATTCAGTGTCCTCAGTGATGGTGCTTCGGGACTCTGTGCTGTAGCCTGGACTTTCGTGAGGATCAGCCTCTTGGTTTGCAGAAGAGTCTGGGACTGCAGGCAGCTGTGCTGACCCTGTAGATGAAGCTTCAGGATGGCTGCATTTACCATGAAGTTTCTCATCCACAGGCTGCTTTTGAACCCCAGTTATCTAGAATGCTCGGTCATCACACCACATTTCTTCTGCAGCTTGTTCTGTGGATCCTGGAGATAATTCCTGGGAGTGTGCATATGTCTCTTTTAGACTTTTTAATAGCCATATCAGAACTGTGTGCTTACATTAGGCTTTTTAGGCTGTTTCTTTGTAAGTGATGTCTCTGCTTCCCAAGTGCTGAGATTAAAGGTGTGTGTTACCATGCCCGAGTGGTATTTTAAATGTGTACACACACACACACACACACACAGACACACACACACACCCTACCTCCCTTCAAGGCAAACCTTTTCAGTGTCTAAGCAATAGTTTGGACTGCTGCTATACTCTGCTTTATCAGGGAAAACTAGAAGACCTTGGTGTCACGTTGCCAAGGTGCAGGAAATCAGAAATGAACCTAAGCTGTGAATGGCAGAGGCCTGAGTTAACAGTACAGCTGGAGTCACAGCAAGGCCGCTGCAGTGTTGTTGAGAGGAAGTGGACTTCCCTTGAGGCCGCTGTGCCCTGCCCTTGCTTACGGAGTTTTTGCGCCCACACTCGGAGGCCGTGGGCCAGGGCTAGACAAAGTGTATGTTTCCTATGCTGGCACATTCCTCGGAGTGCTGACAAGTCAGTGTCAACTTGATACAAGCCACAGTCATCAGAGGGGCGGGAGTCTGATTGAGAAAAGGCCTCCATAAGATCCAGCTGCAGGGCGTTTTCTTAATTAGTGATTGATGGGGGAGGGCCTGGTCCATTGTGGGTGGAGTCACCCTGAGCCAGTGGTCCTGAGGTCTAGGAAAGCAGGCTGAGCAGGGCAGTCCCCTCCATATCCTCTGCATCGGCTCCTGCCTCTGGGCTCCTGTCCTGCTTCCCTTCAGTGGTGGACCATCATGTACACATGTAAGCCAAGATGCTTTTGTTCACTGTTTCCTATGGCAACAATCACCCTGACTAGCACCTTCAGCATGTCAGGCCCCAGTTCCATTCACTGTGTCTCTTGGTGTTTTCTTTTACTCTTAAAAATGTATCTGCTGCACATGTGGAGGAGCAGGCGCCTTTACTGATTTATAATTGGCTGTACTGTTTGCTTGTGACTACATAAGCACAGCCATCTCCTCTTGAGAGGATGCACTTGTCCTGTGGGAGGGCCCTTGCAGCCTAGTAAGCTGGACCAACCAGGGTGAGGGAAGACTGAAACTCGGATCAGCCCAATTTTGGTAACCAGTGCTGGGCCAAGACTTCTTGGGATCCGGCCCAGATCATTTTCCTTGAGCCACATTTAAGCACAGCCCCAAGTGCACAACAATTTAAGACACTGAGATCTTTACAATGTCCTTCTAGCTTTTCTCATAAGAATGTATACTGTTGACTCAGAGATAGTGTCCAAGATTTAGGGTCTAGGGGGCTTGACTGAGGTAAACATGCCTGTAGGTTTCAGGATTGGTCTGGCCCTAAGATAACATAGAAGTCACTCAGGCTGTTGTAAAGTACAGTGACATCATCCATGCGGGTGGGTCTTACAGCCTAGAAGCAATGCTGAAAATTTAAGGGGAAAAGGCCTAGGATTAGTGAAGCATACTTCTAGGAGACAAGGGCAGAGCCTGCTTCAGACAGCAAAAGATCACCAGGTTGTAAAATGACATCCCAGGGGAGCAGCTAAGCACCTCATTCCACTGAAGAGGTAAGCAGAGTGTTCTACTTCCCTGGCTTCTCCAGTGCTTAGATACGTGCACAAGGTTTTTTTGCCCTCTACATTGTTCAGCTTGTCTGCTTTTCTGACAGGGCATTTTGGAAGCAACCAAGGCCAGGGACATCCCTGTCGTCATCGATGCGGTGAGTGTGGCCTCTCATCTCCCGACACTGTCAGCACAGGGTCCTTGAGGCCCACCGGTGAAGGTGCATCCTTGTTCTGCACAGGATGGCCTATGGCTGATAGCTCAACAGCCAGCCCTCATCCACGGTTACCAGAAGGCCATTCTCACTCCCAACCGTATGGAGTTCAGCAGGCTCTGGGAAGCTGTGGTGAGTTCATGGGCTTCAGGGAAGGGACCTGACTCGGGATGAAGTGGGCTCCAGAGTTTTGCCCATCTCAAGGCATGGATGTGTCTGCAGGGAGACCAACGTGCAGATCCCTAGATGTTTGCCCTGGGTTCTACCGCACATGCCTTCCAGGCTGCCCGTGGTTCCCATAAACATTCAATTGGATGAATGCGGTGTGGTGGGCTTGATCATGGGCCAAGCCACTCCCTGTCCTGAAGTGTTAGTTTACAAACGTATAACCTCTGTTCCACAGGATGTGGGGTCAGAATGAGATAAAGTGAAGCCATTCTGTCCTATAGCACCCGTCCGTCCTCTCTGTGAGGGAGAGGCGTACACATCATCATCCGGATTGTGTTGTAGAGCACAAGTGTAGAGTAAGTGTTAGTGTCAGTGTCCCCTGGAGGGCTTGGCACCAGTGATGCCCTGACCACTTCCTACCCCTCGGCCCTTAGTTGGTGCCCTTCACTTCTGTGGGCATGAGTAGCTGAGGCTTGTGTTACACAGACAGGTGGGCGCTCACCTGACCGCCACTGACCCCTGTGTGTGCAGGAGGAGCTGATTTCTCTGCTTGCTGTCTGTCCTGTGTTGTAGCTCAGTAGTCCTGTGGACACCAAAGACCACAGTGGATCCATACTGAAGCTCAGCCAGGCCCTGGGGAACATCACAGTTGTCCAGAAAGGAGAACATGACCTCATCTCTGATGGTCGTCAGGGTGAGTGGGGACTCCCTGCCACTCAGAGGCCATGCTGGCATGAGCCCGGCAGCCTTTGGTGGATTCACTGCTGTTGATGTACATTAGACGTGCCAGCCATAACCCTTTAAGTCCTGCTGTGCTTGCTCCTAAGGTCTGCAGGGGGCATGTTTAGGCCTTCACGGCAGGCTTAACAAGTGTCGGAGACTTTGCACCTTGCCTGACTTGTAATCATGTCCATCCAGGTGTGGATGGAAACGCGCACGCACGTGCACACACACACACACACACACACACACACACACACATACATTTTCAGGAAGCAGATTTGAGACAGATCCTGCATAGTCGCAGCCGCCTGTCACCTCCCTTTCACCGAGGCACCCACACATAATAACAGTCATTTGAGTCTTTTGTTGGATTTTGTCTTATTATAAGTGGAAAGTGAAGGAAACCTCAGCACTGACATTGTTTAGAAATGTCAGTTGCCTTTTCTAGGCCCTTAATGGCTGCTCAGCCAAGAGCAGAGTGAGGCAGGGGGGAGCGTGTGGGCGTTCCTAGTAAGTCTGCCACTCTGCACTCCCACAGATGGCTAGATCACCGTCATACTGTTCAGTACAGGTAGCCATTAGTAAGACATGGAGTCATTGACAGGAACCTCAATTTAGAATCCTTAGAACACCAATGGACATATGGTCATGTATTCGTGCACGTGAACCATGCATACCCACCCATAGCAGAACAGGAAACACACAAAATGTTCTCAGGGCAGCCAGGCCATAGCCTTGAGGCGCTCCCAATGCTAGCACACTCAAATGCAGCACCAGGTTTTAAAACATTTCTCAAGGAAACAATTTTCATATGCATAGGTACATAATGGATAATAGGAGTATCCATGTGGGATACCCAGGAAGCTGCTGGTAGGTTTTCAGTGGTGTGTGGAGAGGCCATTGGCTGGGGCTCAGGGTGTGCCCTGTGTTGCCCTGCTCTTAAGAACTCATTCTCTATGGTCTGTGAAGTGGAGGTCCACCTTGGAACAAGCAGGGAGGGGCAGCTCATGGTGATGGTGCTGATACTGATGTCTGATGTCTGCTTTGACTGTCTGCAGTGCTTGTGTGCAGCCAGGAAGGCAGCAGCCGCAGGTGTGGTGGGCAAGGAGACCTCCTGTCAGGCTCCCTGGGTGTCATGGTGCACTGGGCCCTCCTTGCTGGACCGGAGAAGACAAATGGGTATGGCATACTTCCTTTTACCTACTCTGGTGCTGTTCACCTTAGCTTTCCCAGCAGCTCCTGCAACAGATTCCTTTAATATCTCAGATGAGCCATCAGTTCTCCATGGGAGACATCTGGGACCACGGTTCACCTGTCCACAACAGCTTCTACACACACACTGGACCCAAACCTACCAGTTGAGAGTGGGGCCCTGGCACTGGGGAGAATCTCAGCAGCCATGGTTGATTACCAGAGTTCAGCAGTGGTTTCTATAAGCTTAAAGTAGAGAGCAGACAGGCTGGAAAAATAGCCGTCCTGGACACTGGTCCTCATGTGTGTGATCTGAAGCAGCAGGATACTAAACTCAAATTTCCCACATGTGACTTGTCTATGGGCCATTATGGCCCACATGCTAAGTATGGGAAGCCCAGTTTCTGCAGCCACACTTGGCACCACTGGTGCAAACAGGGTGTTTTGGGTGAACTTCACTTTGCTCAGCTCTGAAGGGTAATGGTGCAAAGGTTGGTTCTGGTTTGTCCAATAGCCCAAGATGGGGTGTGCAATGTAGTAGTGGGTCTGCATGCAGACCACAGGCATCCTGCCACATTCTAAGAAAACCAGTGAGCACCGTTAAAGCCCATACCACCAGCAAGCGCCTCTTACACCAGGAAAAACTGCTTCCTTTGTGGGTTCACCCCATCTCCAGGGATGGACCTAGGACTTCCTAGTGCTTCCTAGGCCTGTGCTCTGCCACTGAGCCATAGGCCAGTCCTGAATGAGGGTATGTGGGATGTGCTGGGCTCGGCTGCAGTAAGGCTTGCCTTCTCAGCCCAGTTGGTTTGAGCTTGCTATTTGGGAGTTGAAGGTAGAAATGGGGTGGAGAAGGCCTGGAGAGATGGCTCAGGGGTTAGGAGCTCTGGCCCTAACCCCTATGAACCCAGCACTCACATGGCAGCTCACAACTGTCTGTAACTCCTGTTCCAGAGATCTGACCCTTCATACCAATGCACAAATAAAAAAAAAAAAACTAACTCAGAAATGGGGTGGAGATCTGGAGCCCAGAGCTCTTAACGGACCCACAGTGAGGCCTTTGGTTCTGCCTTTGTCTCACAGCTCCAGCCCTCTACTGGTGGCTTCCTGGGGTGCTTGCACACTCACAAGGGAGTGTAACCATCAGGCCTTCCAGAAGTACGGGCGCTCCACGACCACTACTGACATGATCGCGGAAGTAGGAACCGCCTTCAGCAAGCTCTTCACAACCTGACCAGTGCAGACTGAGGGGTGCCACAGACTGTCCTCCACTCACTAGCCACGGCCCAGGTGCACACAGCACTTGCTGAGTCTTAGCCTAAACTAGCTGAGAAAGAATTTAGGACATAGCCATCTATCCTGACTAAAATAGAGTTGAGATGTTATGACACTATTCTGGTCTTGTGCAGTTTTCTTGGCTCCTCAGAAGTATCTGAGGAGAATGAGAATAAAATCTTCCCGGCAGCCCAATCGGATCTGGGCAAGCTCTGAGACAGGATATTTGGAGTCTGAGTTCTCTGTTTCTCGTGCCCTTCCGTTACCGAACACCGTCACAGCTCCAGTTCTCAGGGTGCAGTTTGTTTTTTATTGAGGTCCACAGGATCTTGTGGCCCTGTGGTTTTTCTGCTCAGTGACTGGGTGTAAATTGGTGTAGTAGTCCAGAATAACCAGTGACCATGCAGATCCTAGAGGCCTATGGAAGGTCAGGAAAGGGGGTGCCTCTGGTTTAACTGTCACCTGTGGCTGTCCACTGTGTCTCCCCCTTCCCTGCTGAGCCTCCCTCCCTGGAGTGACCGGTCAACTGCCTAATTAATGAGGGTCTTCTCTCCAGTCACAAGGGTCAGCCAGCCATGTTCAAGAGCTGATAGGAATTTACTGAGGGAGGGCGCCATGGTACGGCCTGATTAACCTTCCAGGCAGCTCCAAACACACACCAGTAGGCAGCACAGGCTCACTTTACTGTCGGCTAAACAGCCACAATTGGTAACTTTAATATAAAGTTTTCATCACAAAGGAGCAGGCACCTTGGCATGTGGGACTTCACCTGCCTCATCCTCAACTTCCAGGACTCTGGCGTTTTGTCCTTGGGTCCAGCAGCTCCCAGGTGGAGGTTGTACTGCCTCTGTCCTGAAGGAGAAGGCTCGCAATAGGCATCATGTCCTTGAGACTCAAGGTGGCAGGTCAGAAAGCCAAGTTGGACATAGGAGTGTCACACAGGAGAGGGCTAACACTGCACCCTGACAGGTCAGCTTCTTGCCCACATGGGTGGAGTCTGGCAGTTCCCCCAGCTCACACGCCACCCCTGTCCCATCCCTCTGAAATGGGGTGACCGGCCACTGTCTGCCCTTTTCCTGTCCCTTGGATTTGCAGTATCACTAACCTTCACATTGATGCCGTGGGTGGCGAGGTCCTGGCGCAGTGCATCACATGCCTCTAACAAGGGCTGCCTCTGCTGGAGCTGCTGTCTCCGGGCCTCCCCAGTAGCCCCAGGGGTGGCCAGAGCATACTGTCGGACCTTCAGCCTGAAGCGCACCAGTTCGTCCACCACACAGTGCAGAGTTGCTGAGCTGCCGTTTCCTGAAACACACTGAGCCTCCTTTAAATGAGACGCTGGTAAACGGGTGTGCCCCGGCAAGGCGGGGTCCCCGCCCACGGCCTGGCTCTGGGCTGAGACCAGCTCAGTTTCCTAATGCTGGTCCTTTCCAGGAAATCTTGGAGGGTGAATGAGGCTAGCTAGCAGCAGGATTGGCTCTGAGAAAGACCTCATTCTTTACTGGCTGAAGCTAAGATGGTAACACCTAGTTTGTCTCATCTAGGCCTCAGCAACAACTATGAGGTGTGACAAGTATCAGCAGAGTCCTGCCTGTCATCTCAGGAGAGTCTAGTAGCCTAACCCTTAGCACAAATGAAGACAAACCTTTTTGTACAGCCAGGCATGTAAGCCAATGTAGATGTCAAATAGCCCACCCTGTGTGCATATAGCACAGACTGTGCTCAAATGAAGTGATCTGTCCAGCTGTACAAATACTGTGACCTTTGGAAGCCAGCAAGAAACCCTAGAAGAGGCTACAGAAGCCTTGACAGGATTGCCGCTACTGCAGCATGACACTCTAGCTGACCTTGACAGCAGTGTGGCCTGGCTACACAGCCTGGGCTTTCTAGGTTGGCACATAAACACATGTAGAATGCATTGGGAGGATGGCTGTGAGCCCTTGCCAGGTCCTTCCAGAACAGTCCTAAAGCTGACAGGTGAAGCCAGTGAGTGAGGAGTAAAGGGACCTTAAAGGAACTTGAGAACCCGCGGTGATGTCCATGCATGGGGCCAGAGAATACGAGCACAGTGACCATTGTGTACAGAGGAGGGAGACACCTAGAAAGAGGACCAGTGCAGCTCCTGGGGGCTTCTCCCTGGCTGGAGCTGAATAGATAGTGATCCTGGGCTTCAGCATCCAGAGACGGGTGGAGTGGCCAATTTAGATATAACCATGAGTACTTAGATACACCTCACCTCCATGCCCAGAGAGACCTGCATGGAAACTCTACAGTGACATCCAGAGGACAATGAGACACATCTAGGGAACATGGCCAGGCCCATGAGTCATGTACTTAACTGAACTGGAATCGAGTAGACAAGAGACTTGTATATTCTATGTCTACCAGGCTGGCTGCATAGTACCAAGACATCTCACTTAGAAGGGAGGAGAGGGTTGTGGAAGGTCCTGGTAGCCTTGGCCTGTCTGTTTGGCACAGCTGAACATCATAAGAAGGGACAATGGGGTCTGGCCCTAGCCTTCCTGCCAGGGACACAGTCAGATGGGACCTCCCACATTGCTGGCTTATATCAACGTCTGGGAAGGCAGAATCATCCCAGCAACTGGACCCTGAGCTGTGAAGGACCCACCAGACAGGTGGGGAAATCAGAGAGCCTCCTGCTACCAGAGAGATGCCAGCTGTAAGGAACAAGGGACCCACTCATGCCCAATACCATCCCTATATGGCTAAGGGGACAATGTCCTCAGATGCCCTTTTCTGTACTCTGGAAGAACGGAAGCTGACCGCCACTCTGTTGCAAGCTGGCCAATGGTGGGGTGTGTGCTCTTCCAGTGTGTAAGCCAGAGACTAGTCCTCCTCAGTCAACACATTCCAAAGGAGAGTGGCCAGTGTGCAATGTATAGGCAGTCTCAGAACAAAGCATTGTAGAAAGCTGCATGTACCTGTCGATTTGCCAGAGAAATCCCAACAGTATCGAAAAACTGCTCCACGTAGGCGATGATGGCACCAAACACCGCGGCACTCCTTGGGCCACTGGCTTCCTGCAGGAGGACGGGCGGGAGGTAGAGCGTCTGCTTTGGTCTCTGGAGGCTCTTGCACAGCCAGGCTCACTGGCAGGCCCTACAGCCCAGGCATGCTGATGTGTGCCTCTGCCTGCCTTTCACGTCTACATCCTGTGGGTTAAGAGTGGCCATGCAAGAGGGAAGGTGCTGGAAACTGGGTCTCACATTTGGAGTAGAAAAATAGAGGAATCCTGGAAAGTCTGGTGTTTGCCGACTGACTCGGAGACCCATATGAGCCAAGCCATTGGCCCTAATCAGGCTGTGTTCTCTAGAGAGGAGCCTCGAGGTGGTCAGGTGGTGTGGGGCTCAGGGGAAGTGATCCTTAGAAGTGGAGAGAAGGCTGAGGACAGGCGTCAAGACCTCTGGGAGCACCCACAGCAGCTTCCCACGCCACGTATGGTTTGACCCACTGGCTGCCTTTCAGTGTGTGTGATGTCAGCCTGAACATGCCGGGACTGAATGCCCAGCCCCTTAGGACCATCAAGGAACTAAGAGGAAATGTACCATGGTCTGTCCAGCGCCTTGTGTGGATATGGGGCCCCTAGATGCTTGTCAAGGCACTGCCCACCTGTGGTCAGGACAGTGTCACTCAAACCTACCTGGCCACCCAGAGCCATCCCTCACAGCACTGAATCCCACTGGACCTCCTTCAGCAGGCGGCTGAGACCCAGATGGGTGATATCTGAGTCCAGGCCCCAGCTTCTCATTGTTTCGGGGGTTTTCTTGTTGGAGAGGGGAGGCGATGGGGTCCTAGAAACTGAACTCATGGCCCTCCATGTGCTTGGCAACACTTCACCATTGAGCTACACACATATCCAATCCTGCCCAACACAGATCCCTCCAGGGGCCTCCAAGCTACCAGGAAGGCTACTCAACACTCTGGTGGCAGCCATGTGAAATAATCATCCATGTATCAGAAGCATATTGCTGATCTGCCTGCTGCCCATGTTCATGTGTTTACGGCGGAATGACCCAGGCTGTGACAGCTCACTGAAGGGAGGGCATACTGGGAGCTCCGGTGGAGTCAGGGCCCATTCCTTCCCTAGGACTAGGCCCTGCCCTGACATCCACAGCATTCATGTTACCTTGGAGACTGCCCTAAGCTGTCTGTTGGCATGGTGCACAAGGTCCAGGATGGTATTCACTGCCCTCGGTGTGTCAAAGTCATTGGCCAGCGCAGCCCTCACGGCCTCCTTGGTACTGGTCAGCCTGGAGTGAGATGGGAGTCACCTATGATGACTATGAAGGTAAGCGGCTCTCCAGCAGCCCTCTGGTGACCTGGGCTGGCCTGACACAATCCCTGAATACACCTCTTTCCCCAAGAAGTAAAAATACTTGAGGACCCTTCTTAGGTCATGTTTACTGTTTCTTTTTTTTTTTTTTTTTTTTTTTAACTTTATTTATTTATTATTTATTTATTTGCCTTGGTGTTTGCCTGGAACTGGAACTACAGACAGTTGTTAGCTGCCATGTGGGTGCTGGGAATCGAACCCGGGTCCTCTGGAAGAGCAGACGGTGCTCTTAACCGCTGAGCCATCTCTCCAGCCCCATGTTTACTGTTTCTTAACAATATCCCTGAGTTACCACCTTAGCCAAAAAAAACCCCAAACCTCTTAAGCAAAGGGAACTACCCACTTGCTGAGTGCACAGTGTCCACTTGGGTGATTTTGTAATAATAGTCAACTATAGATGTGATAGCCCCTCTCCACCAAATGTGGCAATTATGAGCCACTGGGACAAGATGGAAACAGGCCTAGCTGTAGATGAACACAGCCTGCAGGGCTGAGGGGCCAAGGAGCAGTGGGGATGACTAGATGCCAGCTCCTAAGGGGCTGGCCACTGGCAGGAAGAAAGGCTGCTTCATTCAGGTACTTCCGGTGGCCTCTGCTACCTATTCCCAAAGTGACCTGCTTACCTCTCCCACAGCACATCTTCCTCAACAGGGCCACAGGTCAGCTGCCCTTTTACATAGGCTCTGGCATCCTCCACAAAGGAAGTCAGCCCCAGCAGGAGGTGCTTGGCTTCCAACAGGGTACTGTCGCTGTATTCAATGGCTGCAAAGGAAGAGATGGTCACTGAAGTACACACAATACCTAAGAAACCAGCAGAGGACAGTGCTGTGGTCCAAGGGCTACCTGTGCATATGAACGCTGCCCCTGAGCAGGTTCCAGTGAAAGCTGTCCTAGAACCCTGTGGACAACAGGACTCGTTGCAGCTACATGTGCACAGATGGGCACAGGACAGCGGACACTGGGAAGAGCAGCCTTGCCTGGGGCACTGAGCTTGTTTCCCAGTGAAGTTTCCTCAAGGTCGCTATCACTTCTCCAGGAACCTGGGGCAAGCCAGCAATCACACTGCCTGGATGGGCTTGACACAAGCCCACATTCTGCCTCCCCAGGCACACAGCAGCTCACCTGACCTATAGCTGGTGCGCAAACAGAACAGGCGGAAGACGTCCGGGGAGAAGGTCTGCAGGAAGTCCTAGAAACAGGAAAAGGCAGCTGTCACTCGGGACTGTAGCACTGGCTGGGGTGATGCAGGGTAAGTACAGACTGCATGAAACGGAGGATGCTCACCCAAACCCAACCCTCACCATGGTTCCCCAGCAACTTCTCCACCGTTCATCACATTCTCATGGTCCTTCCTTTTCATGTGTGTGGGAAGGGCTGAGAGGGCTACCCGACACTCCTGTGGACAAGGCTGGGAAACACGTTCTTCCATTGCAGCCTCAGACCTGACATTGGCATGATGAGGAGCTGGCTGTTAGCAGGAGTCCTAGTGACTGACGGGACAGTGTGCACAGTGGAAGGAAAGGCCACATTTGCACGTGGCCTCTCTGGAGGGGAAGAGAGTAGTGAGAACAAGCTGTCACCCAAGCTCAGGGTCAGACTGAGACCAGGATTGAGGCCCTGCCCAGCCCATGTGACGGCACTGCTCCCTGACCACTGAGGACGCTCTAATGTGTTCCTTCATGTCTTTACATCACAATGACAATAAGACTTGAGACACCACCAGGCTGGTAGGTGTGTGTGTGTGCACTGTAAGAATGGGCGCTGTAAGTATACAAGAGTATGCATGTGTCTATGTGAGTGCATGTGTACCTGTGTCTGTGTATATGTGAGTGTGTGCACGGATCTGTGAGTAGACATAAGTGTAAATATATGTGGGGTACATGTATACTGTCTGAATATGCCTATAAGTACATGTGAGTATATGCATACATGTGTACATGTCTGACTGTATACAAGTGTGAGTATGTACAGGTGGATAAGTATACAAGTGTACAAGTGTGTGTGCATTCCCCAATTCAAGTTAAACTTGTCACAACAACCAAGGACAGAACTCAAGCCATTGAGGGAGTGCTCTTCAGCCACTCACAGTGTGAATCTTGAAATTTACAAAAGGGAAGAGGAAGAAAGAGATGCAGGGGCTGAGAGACGCTAAGAGCAACGGCTGCTCTTGCAGAGGACCCAGGTTCAATTCTCAGCTCCCACGTGGAGGCTCCCAAGCCACAGCTGTCTGTCACTCCAGTTCCAGGGGAGCCAGACACCAAGTGTGTATACACAGACAGACATACACACAAAATAAAAATAAATATATCTTTAAAAAATTTGCAAGAGAAGAGAGAGAAAGGAGATGGAATTCTGGAAACGAAGGTCCATGGAGGAAACAGTGGAGGGAAGAGCAGACCTGAAGGAGGTGCCATGAACCTTGAGACAAGGAAGTTTGGTTCCCTGGAGGGGCCCATGAAAAGCTGGGACAGACTATGAGTCTAATGTGGCTTTCATCCTACAGAAGCCCAGTCAGCCACTTCAGCAACCATCAGCCACTCCACTTGCAGAACAATGCACACTGCCTCACATTACCTTAATGGTGATGTAGTTTTTTAGGGATTTGGACATTTTTTCTTCTTTGCCTTTCACATGCAAATGCCCTGAAACAAAAAGAAAAGCATCCTCTGAGTTGGGTGAGGAGGACCCCTTACAGTTAACCCTGGATTAGCCAGACCCCTGCTTCTCTATCCACAGCCCCAAGCCAGGACATAACTGGGTCCATGGAGCCACGAGGCTTGTGTCCCACCAAGATATAAGGCAGTAACCCACACCTACGGGAGCCTACACCTGCAATGTGTGCTCTGTGCAGCCTTCCAGGACAAGACTGCACCAGTGGTGGTACAAGAACAAACCCACTTAGCCCCCAGCCAACAGACAGCGCAGCTTCCTCACGCCTGTGTTCCTGTCCTGGTCACCTGTCAATGGGCACCCAGGTTTTCTGCTACAGCTGTCTTCCCACAGGCAGAAAACCAAATCTACTTGGTGACCTCCTAACCCGAGGAGGGTCTTTCTGTCCCAGACAGATTTTCCCTCTTTTCCAAATGCAGCTTCCCACACAGGGTGCAGCAAGGTTGCTCTTCCTGGAAACTTATTAAAAATGTGCTCTCTCCAATGAAACATAACCTTTAATTCTATCCACGTCTATACACAACATTGACAATATCTGGAAAATGAAATGCACTGGACATCAAGACACAAGATGGTAGGCATGTACCAGGCCAACAGCCTCTCTGGACTTTCTGTGATGTAGTCAGCATCACCAGAGCAACCCCACATTTAATGTCAGCCTAGGGGACCACAGCTTCCAAATTCTTGGACTTAATGGAACTGCCTTTGCACATGCCTCTGTTGTAGATGCTTGTGTCTGGTACCCCATAACCCCACCCCTGCCAAACCTCCATCCTGTCATGTGAAAGGCAGAGCTGACCTCGTGACCATTAGCACACGTGACATGGGCACGCGTTCTCCTGCTCATCACTTATCACTGTGACACCACCAAGCTTGGTCAGGTTCATTCCCATCTCTGGGAACCACAGCCACTGTCATCCACTGGGCTCTCTGGGTTTTGCTGGAGGGTGATGGTTTTTTGAGACAAGTCTTTCAATGTATTCCTGGCTAAAAAAAGCCAGCAGGCCAAAAGGGACATTGTTCAGCAAATACCCACCATATATGTGTTGGAAAGCAGCACATGGGTATCTCTATGATGGTGTTTGGAGAACTGAGTGCTTCCAGGTTAGCTGGGGTAGGCTGGAGGAAATAACTTACCCCCCCCCATAACACTCTGTTAATTTCTGTAATGCATCCCTCACTCCTTCCCCCTGTGATCCACTAACTTCAGAGCAAAGCCCTTTGTTAGATACACAAGACCCAGGTTCATAGTCAGACATTAGGTAGGTATAGACAGACACACAGCAGACTTCAGACAAGCCAGAAACCACAAACTCAGGACAGACAGATGGAAGACGGGGGCAAAAATGGGGAATTCAAACCTGGGCTTTTCCTCAGTCTAATTAACTCAAGAGGAAGGACTGAATTTTCTTCCCTTCACTGTAACATTGCTGCATTGTGGTGCCTCTGAGATTCTCTTTAATGCATTTAACCAATGTAGCATTGATTAAAGAGCCCTTTCAGATTGTAAGTGAGGCCGGTCCACAGGAGGGGCTGTGTGTCTGGTGCTGCAAACCTGGTCAAAAGGTTCAGGGGTCTCAGGTTCGAAGGAAACCTGCTACTGTTGTTTGCTGAACAACACTGCATCCAACTTCCTTCTAAATGTTTATGTTTATACACACCGGTTCATGCTGCTCTCAGCTGCCCAGGCAGCAGTCTACACCCCAAATCAAGTGCTAAGGACAGGTCACTGTTGAGTGCCCAGCCCTAAATGAGAGATCTAGGCCCTCAAGGCTCAAGGAACATCTGGGAGGTTGGGGGAGAGATGAGAAAGAATCTAAAGGCAGAAGACAGGAAGAGAGGGGTGCTGTGAAATGTCTTCTAGATAGAATGTGGCTGTTGCACTCATGAGCTTCCTGCAGTCATGGTTACCCACACAGGACGGACACAAGATGAAGCCAACCAGATCAGTCAACACTAATTGGACTCAAAGAGTTACCAAAAAAAGGAAGTGGTAGGCTGGAGTGTGGATATGATCAGTATGGTGGAGATGCATTGTATACATACATACATTGGCAAAGAATAAAGAAAAGACATTCTACAAATCCCAAACAATGATTTCAGTCAAGCCTCCCTGCCAGCAGATCTGGGCATTTCCAACAAAGAAGAGCTGCCAGATCCAGAAGAGGAGATTCCCTCAGATGAGGCTTACCAGAATGCAGGAAGTAGTTTCCCCACTGCTGACACTGGTGGAAGACCTCGCTCTGCGCTATTTCGTTTTCATGATGTGGGAAAGCCAAGTCTATGCCGCCCGTGTGGATGTCCAGCTGGCTTCCAAACACCTCGCTGCAAGGCAGAGTACACGCACGTGTGAGAGGCCTCAGCATCAGGGTCTACACCTCACACTCCCAGAAGCATCCTTCACAGCTCAGCTCAGCTGCACATGGACATGGGTGGGGGACAGGACTCGGGACCAACTGTTGGAGCTGTCATCAGAAGCCTAGGGAAACACGGGGCTGCCTGAGGACAGGGAAGCTGGTGGAGGGGCTGTTCCTGAGAGAGGTGGGCTGGCCAGGGCACATACATGTCCTCAAGTGGCTTTGGAGAGGTTCCATGCCTAGCTTAGCTCCTCCCTGGCCCGGCCCCTGCACTTACATGCTCTGAGGTCATCAGGGACCATGAGGGACACCTGCTGCTGGGTGACAGGTGCCTGTTCTGCTAACACAAGACTAAACAAGAAGACTGGGCACAGCCTGGGCTGGGCTAGGCATCCCCTCCGTACCCCCTGCCCCCCCCCAGCCCAGCTTCCTCTAACCTCCAGAGTGTTCTCTCCCTCAGCCAGCCCACCCTGTCACACCTGACTTAAACACTCGAAGCCTGGGAACTGCTGGGGCTTTACCTAGCCATGGCGGAGCACTCGATATGCCAACCGGGCCGTCCATCTCCCCATGGCGAGGGCCAGAACACCTCCTGAGGTTTGGCTGCCTTCCACAGGGCAAAGTCGCCGGCATGCCGCTTATCAGAGTCAACTGCTGGTGACAAAGGGCTGGTGAGTGGGAAACCCAAGTGCAGCACTCGCCACCTGGGTCCCAGGCAGAGGATAGAGTGCTCCCTCTATGCAAACCTCATGCCTCTTCCCAGGGTACTCCACGCCTCCCGAGTGGGGCAGCAGGACTAATGCCCTCCATGTCAATAAGCAGGGCAGAGAACACAGGCAAGCCCACAAACACCGGGGTGCTTGCTGCCAAGGGACCAGAGCCCAGTGCCTGGCCAGTTCCGGTCAGCCATCTTTGAGTGACCAAGTTCCTAAATGACATTTTCCCCAATGACAGCAATTCTCCTGAGGGCAATGGTGGCCACCATGGAGGGGCATCAGGACAGAGAGGACAAGGAAAGTCAGGAGAGGGAGAGTGGGCAGCGCTGTGCCCCAGGGACTGTCCACAGAGCTGAAGGGGTTCAGTGAGTCCCCCAGATAAATTCTGTCCTCTCTAGATGCCATGCAGCCACATCCAGTTCACTGTTTGGTGGCTGTCACTGGGTTTACTGTTCCTATTTATGTCAACAGAAAAGAGGTCACTGGGTCGGTCTGGATCCTTGCCCACAATGCCATGTGTGTACCGGGCACAGGACAAGCACTGGGAATTGCAGGCTACTAAATAGGACTGGTACGGGCACAGGAAGGCCAGAGTATCATAGAGGGGTTTGCAGCACACTGGTGTGGGGCCAAGCTGACAACACAGGCTAATCCCACTGAGCAAATGGGGACAGGGGATGGTTCTCCAGGATAATGGCAGGGAGACGTTATAGAAGAACACCTAGAGACAATGGCAGTATCAGGGACCCACGTGTGGGTCATGCAGCCATTTGAGATGGTGAGGAGGAGAGGAGAGCACTATCATAAGGGATAAAGCAGTGCCCTCTACCAGTGCCACCCTGAGAATACAGAGGGGCTGGCAGGGGGTCGTCATTCACTGCTGGGGATGCTGGCAACTTCTCACAAAACCAACCAGGTTTTCCATGTGACACAGTCATCATATCCCTTGGTGCATTCCCAAGATACTGAACACATTCACCTAAAATCCTGCACACAGATACCCACAGCAGCCTTATCCCTAACTACCCAAATATAAATACAGACAACATGAAATTTAGTAAGTAAATGGACTAAGAAACTCCAGCATGCAGTCAGTCACCGGACATACAGACCATGGAGCATCCATTGTTCAGTATCAGTGAGAGCCCAGCTGGTGAAGCATGTGAAGACCTACAAAGCTTCTGGTATGTGACTAGCTGGGCATGGTGGTCATGTCTCTAACCCCAGCACTCTGGAAGCTGAGTTCCTCAAGATCAAGGCCACTTTCAGCTACATAGTATCAAACAAGACTGTCTTTTTTTTAAAAAAATTTATTTATTATGTATACAGTATTCTGTCTGCATGCATTCCTGCAGAACAGAAGAGGGCACCAGGCCTCATTACAGATGGTTGTGAACCACTATGTGGTTGCTGGGAATTGAACTCAGGACCTCTGGAAGAACAATCAGTGCTCCTAAGCCACTGAGCCATTTCTCCAGCCTAAGACTGTCTTTTTATGAAGCAAACCACAAAAGTCTATTACTAACAGAAAAGAGCCGACCTGGAAAGGCTTGGACTGAATGTGCACAATGTTGTGACATTCTGTAGAAACAGAGCTACGGGTAGTGAAAGGGTCACCACGGTTAGGGTAGCAAAGACAGGAAAAGCATAGAGCGAGACAATCTGTGAGACGAGAAACCATCGCATGTGACTGAATCACTTGGGAACATGACATGTAGCGTTTGTCCAAACGTTTTTCCACGCCAAGGAGTATGCTAAAACGAACGACAGATTGGGGTAATGTGGTTCACTGGACACATTTAGTCCCAACACTTGTGGTAAGAGCCTGAAGTTCCAGAGTACCCTGTGCTATGTGGCAAGTTCTGGGTTAGCCTAGGCTACATGAGATCCTGTCCTCACAAACCAAATACAAATCAACAAAGCTAGCTTGCTTCTGACAGAACTTGCAACTCTCCCCAAGTCCTCTTCCTGGAAGGTACCTCCCCAGCAGCCTACTCAAACCATAGCCCATGGCAATGGAGATCCCAGGATGTGACTCAAGAGGCTGAGGCCCACAGGGACCCCCACTGTCACCCACCTGGCTCTGCAGTTTCACTGGGAACCACGTTGATAAGCTTGCCATATTTCTCTCCTCGTGCCCGCAGGTCAAAGTAGACGCTGCCTGTTTAACATAGACAGTTATGAGTTCAGCACTTCCCCATCTATGAGGCTTAACAACCAACAGGCAGGTACAGTGCCAGCACAGAAGATCACACACAAGTGTGTGCGCACTCGCGCATGCATACACAGCACATATCATCACACACAACACACTATTCTCTACCCAGGCATCTTCTACACCAAAATGACTGCACCCTGCATGCGCACATACCACACACACACACACACACACACACACACACAGACACTATTCTCTACCCAGGTATTTTCCACACCAACAATGCCTGCACTCTGCATGCACACATACCTCACACACACACACACACACACACACACACACACAGACACTATTCTCTGCCTAGGTATTTTCCACACCAACAATGCCTGCACTCTGCATGCACACATACCTCACACACACACACACACACACACACACACACACACACACAGACACTATTCTCTGCCTAGGTATTTTCCACACCAACAACGCCTGCACTCTGCATGCACTTTCAGAATTGTTCTGAGATGCCTGTCACTGGGGGTGGGCTTTGAGGTTTCTCTCAGCCACCTCTCCAGCACTGTGTCTGCCTGCATGCGACCATACTACCTGACATGAAGATAATGGACTAACTCTCTGAAACTATAGGCTAACCCCAATTAAATGCTTTATTTTATAAGAGTCGTCATGCTCATGGTGTCTCTTCACAGCAATAAAACTCTAAAACACAAGGCATGCTTGGAGATGAACAGCCTGGGGCTGAGCCCAACAGGGAGAAGTAGTATCCAGAAGCTCTGCCCTCCCTCCAGCTCTTGGGAAAATTCCTCAACAGAGAATAGCAAGATGGCTCAGTGGTAGAGTGCTTGCTGTAGAAGCTAGGGGACCTGTGTCTACATCCCAAGTACCCACTTAAAGCCAGGCATGGCTCCACATGCCTGTAACTTCAGTGCTGGGGGGTGGAGGCCGGCATATCTTTGGGGCTCACTGACCAGCCAGTCAGAAGCTGAAACAGTGAGTTTAGGCTTAGGGAGAAACCCTCTCAGAAAGTAGGGAGGGAGATAACAGAGGCTTCCATGGCGTGGCTCAAGCACAGGTCCCATCTTTGAAAACTGGTGTCTGATGCTCCACACTGCGCCTGAATCTGGATGAACAAACACTGTGGGCACAACAGAAACACGATCACCCAGGTGCATGGGACCCTCCTCAGTCGGTTTTGCAGTGTGGTGCTTCAGGGCCTACACCGAAATGATGTTACTTCCCTGCTTCGAGGAACCTACCAGCTTTGTAGTCAGCTCCCAAACACAGACACTCTCTATGTGAGAACCCTGTTACCCTTGCTCTCCGACATATTACATGTGGGAGAAGAACAGGAAGCTATCCAGGAATCCATCTCAGAGGAGTCGCCAGCCAGATGCAGAGGGAGCAGATGAACGTGCCGTGCTAATAAAGGTACCGTTACGTGGCAGAGCATAAACAAGGAATATGGGCTAACTTAAATAAGAGCTGGTGGGGGCTGGAGAGATGGCTCAGAGGTTAAGAGCACCGACTGTTTTTCCAGAGGACCTGAGTTCGCTTCCCAGCAACCACATGGTGGCTCACAACCATCTATAATGAGATCTGGTACTCTCTTCTGTATGCTGTATACATAACAAATAAATAAGTATTAAAAAAAAAAATAAGAGCTGGTTAGTAATCCTGAGCTACTGGCCAAGCATTTGTAATTAACTCTGTGTCAGTTATTTGGGAGTAGGCTGTGGGGACAGAAATGCTCCTATTACAAATGACACCCAATGTAGGAGAAACTGTTTCCTAGAGGAAGAGTCAGGTGAGGAGCTCCCAGACAGCTGGGGAGACTGCTGGAGCAATGGCCACACAGCAGGCTACAAGATACCTAGGCCTCTGAGGGCAGGAGGTGGAGGGAGTGTCTTCACAGTTCTCCCAGAATAATGACTACCAAGCAGAAGACAGGTGACCAGCTTCAGATGGAGGACTTGCTTAAAGCCAAGAAAGGTTGTCTTTCCTTGGTATCTGCTTAAATGGCTCTGTAGACTGTGAAGACTCCACATAGAAACTTCTGCTTATAACTGCTCGGCTGGGTTGGCTGAATATGCTGTTTCATAGTATTTAGCATACCTACATTACACTAGTATCTCACTCACACACACACACCCCAAACTGAAATAAGACCACAGTGAGCGTCCGTCTGTACAGTTACCCCAGATTCTAAAAGGGTCAGGAATAGCTTGCATGTGTTCTATGGTTATAAGAAAAAGTTGAAACAAGGACCTGAGTTGCTGCAGAGAAACTTGGTAGTTAGAGAGCTCTTGCAAAGTCCTAGCACCCATATGAGGCATCTAACAATCTGCCTGTCAATCCAGCTCCAGGGGATCAGATGCCCCTCTCTGTCCTTCAATCATGTGTCAATCCCCCTGACACATATACACAGATACACAGTTAAAACTGATAAAATAAAATCAAAAAGAACAGAATGGGTTGGTAGTTAAGAGCATTTGCTGCTTTTGCAGAGGATGTCTGACACTCAGAATTGGGTAGCTCACAATTGCCTTTAATGCCACCCCTGGGGATCTCACTCCCTCTTCTGGCCTCTATGTGCAACAACACACATGTGCATGCACACACATAAATAGAAAACTTAAAAATAAACTGGACATATTTGCTCAGTACCACAGAACCCCCACATCAACACAGCCAACAAAGTGTCAGCACACATCAGCCTAGGCATGACCTGCATCTCAGAACACCATCGGTGTGCCCTGACCATTCGTGTGAACTTTCATACTACCTGTGGCTGTAGAGTAAGCATGGCCGTGAGCGATGATGCCTTCAATGAAAGAAACGATCTGAGGGATGTTCTCAGTGACTTTTAAGTACACCGTTGGCGGCAGAACCTGGAAAGAAGCCCACATGTAGGCACAATGGGTGATTCCCAAGCTCACAGGACCCGTGCATAGACTCAGTATTACAGGGTGGCATCCATCCTGGGTCATGATGCCCCAGTGATCCAAATGGCTTTTCCTGTGGGGTTTCTCTCCTAACCGTCAACAGACAAGACTACTGGAAGGAAACAGGGAGCTGGGCAGCCAGACCTCAGCACCAGGAACGTAAGATGAAGCAGGGACGGGGCTGGAGAGATGGCTCAGCGGTTAAGAGCACCGTCTGCTCTTCCAGAGGACCCGGGTTCAATTCCCAGCATCCACATGGCAGCTAACAACTGTCTGTAGTTCCAGTTCCAGTCAAACACCAAGGCAAATAAATAAATAAAGTTTTAAAAAAAAAAAAAAAAAAAAAAAAAGATGAAGCAGGGACGTTCTGGCAAGGGTGTAATCACTTCATCCTCACTCACACACATGGGCCCCTTCAGACTCAAAGGAGAAGGATCCAGCCCATGACAGGGTCTACTCCGCAGGTCTACATATATATCCTTTCCTTTAGTCTTGACAACATAAGGTCTGTACTCAGGCACTAGAAATGGATTGTTCTGGGTCATGCAGGTCATCTACCAACGTCCTTTATAGAAAGAAGGGTATACCACAGCTTACCTTCAAGGCCGCCATATCTTGTTTAAATTCTTCTTCAAAAAGACTGGCAAGAGAAGCAGGAGACACGTTCATCTGCATGAAGTCAGACAACCATGTCAGCACACCTGGAGGACCATGCAGACCCATCACAGAAGACCAGCCCACCCCTGCAGACAAGACAGAGACCACGTGCCCCACTGGGGCTCAGCCCCAAGAAAGGTTGATTTTAAGTTTTAAACCTACCCTAAAGCTCAGTAATTAAAAGGCTTGTGGGCCCTGTCCTCTGGGGACAGAGGAAAGCTGGGTACCGCTTCTATCATACGATAAGAAACAAACTCACTCTTCTCCCCATCTACCAACTAGTGAGGCAACCATTTCCTCTACATAGACATGAGTTTCTATCTCACCCTCACCTTACCTATAGCAGGAAGAGATGGAAAGAAAAAAAAAAAGCCTTAGAAGTATTTGACAGTAACACGACACAGTAATCAGGGAGTTGGCACTGCTGTACTCAGGCTGGGACTGAGCTCCTGAGTATGCAGGAGGCTGCCACAGTAGAATATCTGGGCTCACAGACCCTTAGTGCTGGGTTCTCAGAGGCTGGGACCCAGCATGGGACACACAAATTCTAGCCCAGAAGCAGAGTTGTTGTCGATAATCCCAGAACACGGTGGGGTAAGGAAGTGAGGCTCCACACCAGCTGCGGAGCTGCTGGCAATCGATGGCTGGAATACAGTCATCTTTCCACATAGCTGTGGCTCATAAAGGGTTACAAAAACAAACAAGTGCTCACTTTGACAGCACACATACCAAAAATTGGAACAATACAGAGAAGATCAGCATGGCCCCTGAGCAAGGATGACACGCAAATTTGTGAAGCGCTCATATTTTGCAATCTGAACTTCAATTATTATGTCTGTAGTACTAAAAGTACATTGGACTGCACTCAATGTTTAAATTGTGTGCAGCATTATAAAAAATAAAGACAAAGGGCTGGAGAGATGGCTCAGTGGTTAAGAGCACTGGCTGCTCTTCCAGAGGTCCTGAGTTCAATTCCCAGCAACCACATGGTAGCTCACAACCATCTATAATGACATCTGGTACCCTCTTCTGCATACTGTATACATAACAAATAAATAAATATTTAAAAAAATAAAGACAAACAAGAGCAAAGTGGTTAAAGGTGTGTTTCTGCCTCTAGAGTGCTGGGGCTAAAGGCATGTGCCACTACATCCAAGTCAGTTTTTAACCTTTGTAAGTTTTGAGTAAATTGGAGCACATCCTCACATGCATTTCTATTTTCATTTTTGTTTTGAACTTGATACCTTTCATATTTTACTCATTCTCTTTTTAAGTGTATGGATGTTTGCCTTCATACATGTCTGTCATATGCATGTAATGCCCAACGAGGCCAGAAGGGGGTGCCAGACACCTGGAACTGAGTTATAGAAGGTAAAGTTGCCATAAGGGTGTTGGGAATTGAACCACGGTCCTTCTGGGGAGCAGCAGCATCTCTTCAGTTCCTCCTTTTCAGTTTTTTTTTTTTTTTTTTTTTAACATTATGGTCATTCACAGAACACTGAAAACTTGGTTTATACTGCCCAATCTTTTGTATTTCTGGGTCTTCCTACATAAATGGATTTGCACTTGAAAACGTTCCGAGAAAGCCTTCCCCACTGAGGCCACAGAAACATCCTGGGATTTGACAGGAGTCCATGACTCCACTCCTCTGATCTGTTTTAAGTTGGCTGTGACGCATGACTCTAACTTGGTTTGCATTTTCTCCAGATGGCTACCCAACTGTCAACACTATTTACTGGATAATCCAGCTCCCTAACCCTAGTGATTTGAAATGCCATCTTTTATCATAAAACAAATTCCCATTAATTATTCTGTGTGCTTCTGGGCTTCGTAGTATGCTCTGTCATCTGTTCATTCATGCTCAGTACAACAATGTCTGAGCGCTGCAGTCTTTCTCAGAAAGAGGGTAGAACAGGGGCTGCCTAGGAACGAGAGGTAGAGATAAAAGAGGGGAGAGAAGAGGGGCCAAAGGATGCGCTAGGGAGGGGGCACAGACACCTTAATTCCCACCAAACTGCCTGCCTTTGGAAGGGACATACAACCAACCTACTGTAGATCAGTGCTGAGAGAAAGAGAGAGGGAGAACACACACACACACACACACAGTGTCACATGACTTTTACTGGGGAGATAGAAGAAAACCCAGAGCAGGTATGGACCAAAGAAAAGGTATCATCCAAGTCTATGGTGAGCCAGTGAGCATATGGAGCTCCCAAAGGCAACATTGAAGCCCCCTGCTCCAATCTCAGGGTGAGAGGCCTCCTGCCAATCTCATGAGATGTGAGGGCCTTCCTCCTCCTCCCCCAGGAGGGAGTAGCAGCAGGAATAATCTTCTGAGGGGCCCATGCCAAGGTGACCACAACTGTTCTGATTCACAACAGTAATGCTCATCCAGCCCAGAGAAAGCAAGTACATAACAACACATACACACACGCTCACACATAGATAAACATACCTGTATTTATATGTATATACATGCATATATAAACAAAGAATTATCTGTAGCTTTTCAAATATGTCTGAGCATCTGGTTGGGCTATTCCCTTGTTGATACTCCATTCAAGGAAACTTCACTCTCAAAGTCATATGACACACCAAGTCACTCGCCATAACACAAACTACACAGAACAAGTGCCCAAAATCCTAGTCCTTGCTATTCCAGGTTATTTCCCAGCTCTGTCTTATCATGTAAGTCTTTCTGAGTTAGCCATCCCTCCTTCACAGGGAGCCACTGGGCCAGGCCTTTGCCATGTCAGCTGAACCCCAGCCCTCAGCACATTCCTCCATTTCCCAGGAAGCCAGACATGCAAGCTAGTGCCCTGAATCAGAAAAGAATGACTGACTCTGGCTTGAATCACTGAGACACTGAGTATAATTTTTCACAATCTAGCATAGCATGCACCAGGTGGTGGTGGCTCACACCTTTAATCCTTGCACCTAGAGGCAGAAGCATGTAGATCTCTGTGAGTTTGAGGCCAGCCTGGTCTACAGATGGAGTTCCAGGATGACCAGAACTACACAGAGAAACCCTCTCAGGGAGAAAAAAAGGAGAGATTGTTCAGCAGTTAAAAACACTGACTGCACTCCCAGAGGACCAGGGTTCAATTCTCAGCACCCACATGGCAGCTAACAACTGTCTATAACTCCAAAATCTGACACTCTCGCACAGACATACAGCATACATGCAGGCAAAACACCAATGCAAGTAAAATAAAGAAATAAGTAAGCTGAGAAAATACAATCAGCCAAGAAGTGCCACTCAGACACCAAACTACCAACCAATACGGAGCTGTTATGCTCTCAGCAACCAATGCGGAGCCGCTATGCTCACCTCATTAGCTCTTCTGATTATCTTATCATCCACATCAGTTATGCTCATAGCCATGATCACGTTGCATCCAAACACCTTGGTCAGGATCCTCCGGATAATGTCAAATCTAACATATGAGCTGAAAGAAAAAAAAAAATTGTTGGACTGGGGGGCTGGAGAGATGGCTCAGCGGTTAAGAGCACTGATTATTCTTCCAGAAGTCATGAGTTCAATTCCCAGCAACCACACGGTGGCTCACAACCATCTAGAATAACATCTGGTACCCTCTTCTGTATACTGTATACATAATAATAAATAAATCTTTAAAAAAATTGTTGGATTGTCTTCAACACAGAATTGACACTACTGTTCTATTAATAATTAAATAAGATAAAATTATCTTATTTTTAATTAACTTGTTTTATTTTGTGTACATGTGTTTTGCCTGCATGTATATATGTACACCATATGTTTACTTGGTGCCTAAAGAGGTAAAAAAGAGGGGTCAGAGCCCCTGAGTTGAGAGATACACATGGTTTTAAGGCACTAGGAGAGTGCTTAAGAACTAAACCCAGCCAACAAGTATTCACTAAATCATCTCTCTAGCCCCCAATTTTATTTCTTAGTATTGTGTGTATGTGGGGGTGTGTGTGTGGTGTTTTATTTATTAGTATGGCACGTGTATGTGGTGTGTGTGTGATTGTGTGTGGCTTGTGCATGTGCACACATTCTACAGCAGCATGCCTGTGAGATCAGAGGAAAGTCTGTGGGACTCAATGCTCTCTTTCCACTGTGTGAGTCCTGGAGATCAAACTCAGGCCATCCACCTTGTACAGGAGGAACCATTTTTTCCCAGTGAGCCTTCTCTGCTGGTCTCATCACTGTTATTCTTGAAATGTGTTATAATTTAACACGCCACTATCTAACTTCCAAACTGGGCACTCCAGTTAACGACTGGTTCAGAGAGAACTAATCCAAGTACTTCTTTACAAACTGGGTCCCACCTCAGGCTCAGAAGGGTTCTTGCAAGAACCAACCAAAGAGGTCACATCAATTTCAGGATACCGTATTACTGTTTTTAAGTTTAGAGCTGGTTGAGTGAGTCTGCATCTATCTAAATGTGTAAAAACTCCTATAATACATCACTAAAAAGTCAAGTGACAGTCAGGCAGTGGTGGCACATGCCGCCTTATTCCCATCACTTGGGAAGCACAGGCAGGCAGATCTCTGATTCCAGCCTGGTCTACACTGTGAATTACAGGACACCCAGGGCTGTTACAGAGAGAAACCTTGTCTTGAAAAACAAAACAAACAAACAAAAAGTCAAATGACAAGAGCTTTTTACCATTTTTGTTCATGTTCTAGAACTGGGATTTTCCATATTATTCAAGTGTGGGGGAGGCAGACAGGTAGGTCCCTGGGGCTCACTGGCTTGGCCTGTTTGTGGAGTGCCAAGCACTGAGAGATTCTGTCTCAAAACAGACCAAGGGACAACACTTGATAATGACATATGAGCATGTCCTCTGGCCTTCACACATGTTTAATTTAGGTCTGAAAACACCTAAGTAAAAATGCATAACAACCAATAAGATATTAGAAAATGGGGAATGTCAACAAATGTAAAGGCACTCCATCCCAGCTCCAGTGCTTCCCAGAAGTGTGGCTCTACAGAGTTAGCTGTGTCTATCTCGGTTGAGGACACACAAGTCACATGGGGTGCTCTGTTAAGTGGCACTTCATATATACTTCCTGAAATTGCCATGAAGATTGCAAACACTGAGCTGTCTCTACTCAAAGTAAAAACCAGGTCTCCAGCAAAGAAGCAACCAATTTAAGGCCAGGTAACAACAGCTGGATGTGGGTCCCTGGACCAACCTTAGAAACATCTAATTTGCAAATAGGTCACTCTCTGTTCCTCCACACCAAATGAGTGTCCAGACCTGAGCAATGGGTAGGTAACTCAGAACAGCGACAAACACCAAAGGAGACTAACATTCTAGCATCCCTCAATTCCCAGAATGCAGCCATTACTCAGCTCATTTAACAAATTAAAAAAAAAAGCTAACATTTTGCCCTTTCCATAATAAATGACCCTCTGACTTTTTTCATAAAGTTCAAATCCAGGAAACTCACCACGCATGGCCAAGGTGTGCATGGTCGTACACAGTCGGTCCACAGCTATACCTGGGAACATATTAAGACCCACCACGTGAGATAAGGTATCTGCAAGAAAGATCACTAAACCCTCAGTAACAACCATCACATGCGCACGATGTGGCGCACGGTGTTTAGGTAACCGCTCTGGGGACCACACCTCCGTGTTTCAGGGCAGATTTGGCCCCTGCAGACCCTCACGCCCCGCCCCGCCTGCGCACGCACCAGGAGACGGCGTCCGTGCGGGCCACGATCAGCGGTTCTTTCCTGCCGGTGAGGCTGTTGTGCACTTGCACGCCGGTGTCCTGGCCTTGCGGCCGCTGCCATGCTCGCCCGCGCCGCCCGAGACCCAGCGCTTCCCGCAGCAGAAGAGCACCCGGCCCAGGCCCACGCGCCCGCAGCATGTCGGGAGCAGATCCAGAGTCTAGACTAAGCGAAAGGCAAAATTCCGCAGGCCAGGCCCCGCCCAGCGATCCAGAAACCACGCCCTCGTGTCTCCACAGGGCTCCGCCCACTCCCGGAAGAGAATACTCTGGCTAGAGTCTGGGTCTGGCAGTGAACCTGGCATAGCGGCGTGATGGCCGCAGAGAAAAACAGGCCCCCTAGGCTCTCCCCACTTTTAGCGTTAAGTCTCAACCTGTCCTTGTGAGTAGATCAGTCCCGGTGTACATCATTATGCCTGCTGCTGGGACCTGGTGTTCACTGCAATAGTGTTTTCCCAAGCGTGCGCAAGACATGCGTATCTCAACCCACCACTCCAACACACTGCCTACTCCAAAAACACTATACACCCCAGTGCGCACTCATCATGTCTGCATTCAAACACACCAGTGTGTGCCTCAACACACACCGTACGCCAACATACACATAGCATGTCTCAAGTATGCAGGTCTCCACACTAAGCATATGTAGACCAACACTACGTCCCCAAACAGACATGTCTGCACTCAGTACACGCAGTTATTTGTGTATTTCACACTGTCCGATGGGCTTAGGATGAAAGCGCCAGGAGATGACACTTTCCTCGTGTACATGTAACTGGAAATGTCTGCTGGAGAGATAGCTGCTCTTCCAGTCGACACAGATTTGGGTCCAGCACCCACATGGCTACTCAATAGTCTGTAATTCCAGTTTCAGAGGGTCCCATGCCTCTTCTGGACTCAGCAGGCACTGCACACAGGTAGTCCACAGACAGACAAGCAGGCAAAATGCCCATACACATAAGAAAAAATTGTTTAAAAAAAATTAAGGGCCAAACTACTGGTATCCATCTGTAACCAAAGTTTTTGGGAGGGGGATGCAGGAGCACCAAAGAGTTCAAGACCAGCCTCACTGATATGAGATCCTGCCTTAAAAATAAATCAAAACAAATTACCAATCTCCTGAGAACTGCTGTGAGTTACATCCACTTTGTTTGTTCAATCCTTACAACACCGAGCAGCCTGTGTACTGTCAATCTTTGGGTTTTCACTCTCTTTTGGTGCTCTCTTGAAAGGCAAATGATTAAGCAGCTGTGTTCCTGAAGTACTTTTTCCTGAACTCTCACTGCCTACTTGAAGCTAAACTGCCCTGTAATGTACACTGTGTTCTATACATTCAGGTAGTCATTTATGGTCCCCAAATGTCCTAAGTTCTCCTGGAACACTATTCTTCCTCGCAGCGACCTGACTTTGTACCATTTTGTCATTGCATGAGTGTGTATTCATCTGGTTTCTATAGATGTGCAATTCTTCCCCCCCCCCCCGTTGTTGAGATATGGTTTCACTTGATAGCCCAGGCTGTCCCTATGTAAATCTTACTAACCTACTTGGCTTTAAACATCTGCCTCAGCTCCCCTAGTTTGGGGACTACAAGTGTGGTTCACCACTCCCTGAGTATTTAACTGTAAACTCTTTT
>PVIH01015294.1:0-50230 GCA_004025045.1 Sigmodon hispidus | reverse complement strand
CCATCTAACCTTCTCCACTGTCTCCCCATCTCCATCTAACCTTCTCCACTGTCTCCACCATCTTCACCATCTAACCTTCTCCACTGTCTCCCCATCTCCATCTAACCTTCTCCACTGTCTCCACCATCTCCATCTAACCTTCTCCACTGTCTCCCCATCTCCATCTAACCTTCTCCACTGTCTCTACCATCACTATCTAACCTTCTCCACTGTCTCCCCATCTCCATCTAACCTTCTCCACTGTCTCTACCATCTTCACCATCTAACCTTCTTCACTGTCTCTACCATCTTCACCATCTGCACATGCTCCGTCTTCTTCTCCATTGTATCAGCTTCTCAGGAAAGAGTGTGGAGTTAACAGCAACTTGTACATACAGTAAGGTCTATGGCAAAGGATAGGAGGTACAGCCACATTGTCAAACCAGGATATGTGTCTTCAGCAGCATTTAAATCAGGAACAGAGTCCAAGCAGAAGTGGCAGCCTGGGGTTGGCTTTTAGCTCAGCTATCAAAGCTTATTGGCACTAGAACACTCAGAGCTTCTCCTAACTGCACAAAGCAGGAAGCTAAAGTATGTGGGGAAGATATTATTACCCAGGAGCTTGATGAGTGCAAGGGTAGTGTCTTGTGTTCCCAAATGCCAGCCTGGGAAATAGGTGATAAGGGCTCATAGACCTAAGCTGAGTCACAAGTACAGAACAACACCTACATTACATAGAAAGGCTGGGACAGTGTCACCCAGGGATATAGACTATGGTGGGGAGGAGAGAATGCTCTCAGAGAAGACTAGTAATGATGCCCAGGGCAGCAAGAGGAAAGATTAGGCTTTCTCTGTGCATGCTGGGTGAGCTGGAGCTCACTTGCAGCTGAGGTTCATACCCTGCTTTTGAAACACTAATTTATACCTTAAGACAGAACTACAGTGTACCTGTAGGCTCAGTAACCTTCTCAATAAGAATTACTTCACCATTTTCCAGAAAACTACTGAGGTCAAAACTTGAACTTCTGCCAGTAGCATAAGATGATGAGCAAGAACAGTGCAGAATCAAATTGAAAAACTGTCAAATAAAAGCATGACCACGTGAGATCCAAGAGGTCAGGGCATCTTCTCTCAAGAGGCTGCTGCTTATTGCCTCATACGAAATGAGAACAGGAAGCTCCCTAGCACAACCATGGATTCCTGTCTGTCTTGGAAGCACGCGATCTCAGAGACAAACAGCAGTAGAGATTACTGGGATACTCAACCAGCACTCTGTCTAATGCTGTCTCAGAACGACTCTCTGGAGGTCTTGTTTGATGAGTCACCATTCTCCTTCACAGGCAGGTAGTTAATGCCCTGTTACTCATGTGACTTGTTTACCCTTGTCTGGGATCTCAGGCATCCTTCTCTTAGGAGCTGTGCAGCTGGCCCTGTAGGTAAGAATATTTGTTCTGCAAAGGCAAACATGAAAACCTGAGTTCAAATCCCTAGTACCATTGTAAAAAGACACACAGTGTGAGTACCCTACATCTCAGCATCCAGAGATGGTAATGAGAAGATTCTGAGTGCTCAGTGGCTAGCCAGTCTAGCTAAAGCTCTGAGCATCCAGTTCCATGAGAGATTCTCTCAAGGCAATAAGACAGAGACAGACAAGGAAGGGAGCCAACATTCTGCTCTGGCCTGCATTTGTATGCACACCCACATACTCAGATGCATACACACACATTCATAACACAAGCATAAACACATACTTGCACACACATGTGCACACATGTGTACACACATGCACACAATGTACATACACATGTATATGCATTTGCACATACATGTATGCATGTTCATACATGCATACACATATGCAGGTATGCATACATACCTGCACACAAATACACACATATGTACACATATGCACATACACACAAATAGTATATTATAGCTGATTCTTAACAAAATTGAAACTAAACAGTATCCTGAGAGAACATCCTTGTCCAGCTAGACACAAAATTCAGCCCCTAAATGTCCATTTAACTTGCTGGGCCCAGTCTAATCATACTGTATGCACACTATGTAAACCAAAAAATTCACCTTTGAGTCCTCTGAGGTCAAATGTTACTGTCACCATCACCATGTCAACCCTGACATCCTCCTAGAAGAGCTATGTCACCTGATGTTATAGAGCTTCCCTTGCCTGTGCCCAGAATAAGGTATTTGAATAATGAGGTGCTGACTGGGAGCTGTCCTGGAACATGGGTGTGAGGATACGAGGAAAGTGTGGCTTGGGGTGGCCACACTAGACAGTAGTCCATGTGAGGCACTATACCATCTGTTGTAAGAATTCATTCTGAGGAGAAATATAAACAGTGACATCTCATGGTAAGGTCCAAATGACAAACCAAAGTACAGGTTCACCATAGTCCACCCTGGGGAAACAATGAGCTTATGCTGTTTTTTTATAGTACATGAGTGAGGGATTGCATGTAGGAGCATGCATGACCCTGGAGCAGTTACACTGGAAGTTAACACTCCTGCCATTGACTCTCCCATAGCCATACTCCATCCCCTAACTCCCTCCCACCAAGGAGGCCACAGGCAATGGTCAGGGCAGATCTATATGCAAGTGGTTGGAAGGAGAAGCTGAAACCACAGGCCATTGACTTTTGGGAAATGAGGACCACCTGGAGAAAAGGGGTGTTGGAGGGTCTTGAAATTTATAGTGTTGATTCCTGGTCCACAGAGACATAAGCAAATAGCCATATGCCTTTGCCATTATGCCCTACATGTCAGAATGGAGACCACTCTCAACCTGTCAGCTAAAATATACCTCTCCCAGTTAAATTGTTTTGTCAGGATATCTGGTCACAACAGGGAGAAGGAAACTGTTATAGACTGCTGAGGCATTGTGATCACAGAAATCCAGATATTGGTCATTTAGCAATGGAAATTAACTAGAAAAGCAAAACAAATTACTGAGAAGTTTTAAGTTGAGGCTGATATTATATAACATGTTAGATGAAGCACAGGATGTGTGTGTATACAGGCACATGCATGGTGTATGTGTACGTTTAAGGCATATTTCAAAATTAACTTCTCTGGCTGTAGTGCACTGTAGGCATGCATTTTTGGCTAAGTGAACAAAAATGCATCAACAATAAAGTGTATGATTTAGCTTACAGTATCTCCATCCAAAGTAGAAAAGATGTTCCACAAACGTAATACAGCTCACTCACTGAAAAACTCCTTAGCTGCTCTCAAACCTCACATTTCAATGACAAAAACCAAACCAAACCAAAAATAACACCGAACACTAGATCCTGACTATAGCTCTGAGGACAGAGCAGACCATGACCATTTGCAAAAAGCTGATGTCAAGAAACCCAACAGGTTACTTACAAACATCAACCAAACATGACATAAAGAAAGTAAAACTTCAGAGTGAGAACAAGAGAAATCAGCTTTGCTCTTATGTTAACTAATGGGGGATGTACAGGCTGGCAGAACTGGTTTATGGAGACCTGTTAGTCACACCTTGTCTATTTTCACTGATGTGGTTCCTACAGGGCACAGGCATGGCTGGGAGCTGCAGTGGACGTCTACATTTCTACATTTCCCAATATGAAACTTGCTGTTTCAATCCTGGTAACAAGAGCCGAGAAAAGGACGGCAGTACAGAGTTTAGCTTGACTTAAAATGAATTTCTGTTTGTCACTCAAAAGTCGGGTGGAGGTTTGCCCACACCACATAGGGAAGTCCCTCCTCCTTCAAATATTAATGACTGCGCTGTGTCTCAGACTGAAGTCTGACTTGTAGACTCCAAGCCACAATTGCTTTGAATTAACGAAATGATCTCTTGATTTTTCAATCAAGGATAGCATGAATAGCAAATAGTGTCTACAAATCTACATGTATGTCTTTATTTTTTGGGAATTGATCCTTAGACATTTGTGTTAATATTTACAAGCTGAAAGTCCTTGGTGAAAATATTAAACATTAAATTAAAATATGAAATTATCTTTGGCAGGTGAAGTCACAGTTACGCTGTTTGTTTGCTCTGACATGTGAGGCACAGCCCTTACTCTCCATCTCAGCTGTTTATTTCTACAGAGTTTACCCTGGAAAAAGTGAGAGTTCAGTTGGACCCCTTCAAATTCATAACTAAAACTCCCTAGGGGCTCTCAGAGTCCTTGTCAGCAGCTGCTCCAATGTGTGTGTGTGTGTATGTGTGTGTGTGTGTCTTTGTGTCTGTGTCTCTCTGTCTACCTCAGTGCAAGTGCACTCAGGAGATGCACATATGGGCATGTACATGTTGAGGTCAAAAAACAACCCACAATGTCATTCCTCACGTTATCTACCTTGATTTTTGTTTTGGCTTTAAGATAGGGTCTCATTGGCCTAGAATTTGTCTATTCTTATAGGTTGGGTAGCCAGAAAGCCCCAGGGATCCATCCCTGATTCCATCTTCCGGGGACTGAAATTACCAATATTTTCTATCGTACCTGTTTTGTTGTTTGTCCTTAGTGTGGATTCTGAAGTTCAAACTCAGGTCCTCATCCATGGCTTTACTCACTGAGGTATTGACCAGCAACTTGCTGTTTATGTATAGCACTTCTGAAGACAGACAGACAGACAGATATTCTCTTGCAATAACTCCAGGTGACTGGGTAGTTCTGCTCTCTGTGGACAGTGTCAAAGTAGTCACACCTTTCTAGGCAGAGGACTGTATTCTTTGGCTGGCTCTCCCGGCTTAGAATGTTTGCTCAAGGTGGGTAGTGTCCCTGGATGGTGACTTGCAAAAGCTCCAGAGAGTGCAGCATGTGCAGGAAGGAGCAGTGAGGGCAAAGCCACTGGAGCTGCCCTGCACATCCTCCCACCACCTTCCTGCAGAGCAAATAAACAAATGCTGGGCTGTAAGTCAGCAAGGGGAGCAGAGGAGGATAACTGGTGAGTGAGCTGCATGAAGAAGCCAGCTGCAGGGGATGGCCTGCTGGGAGTGGGGGGCAGGGCACGAGAGGCCAGCCAGCCCGTGTGTGCATGTGTGCTTGTATATGTACAAACACATAACTCTACACTTATATAGATCTATACTTACTACAAACACAGGACCAGATTCTATACTTCTGCATTAATGTATATATGGGGGGAGAGCAGATACTGCTAATGTTCTTTTGTTTTTTAAGAGTAGGTCTCAAGTAACCCAGGCTGCCCTCATGATCACTGTGCAGCCATCTATGACCTTGGATTGATTCTCCTTGCTCCATCTACTAAGTGCTTAGATGATGGGCATGCACTACCATACCCAGTTTTATACTGGGATTTGAAAGCCAAGAGCTTTGAGTCTAGGTAGACACATTGTCAACTCAGCCCAGAAAAACATAAAATGTTAGTCAGCACTTCACTGATATAAAAAACCAAACAAAACAAAAAAACCAAAAAAAAAAAAAATCACTTATTTTTTACAAAGAGGAAATAGTGCTTGTAGTTTCAGAGTCCTTGCCTGAGATCAGTCAGGGTTTCAGCTGATATGAGGTAGCTCATCATGGCAAGAGGTATCACAGAGAAGCAAGAAAGAGAAAAAAGACAGGAAGAGGAAAGAACTCCCAGGGCCCCCAACCTTTCTTGAGGGTACAACCCCAAGGACCTGATGTCCTCCCACTGGGCCCTATCTTTTAAAAAGTCAGTGACCTTCCCATAGCACTACCCTGGGGACTAAGTCTTTAACAGAGCTGAAGACCCAGGCTTCAGGCTGTGTGGACTGGACACTACTTATGTTCACCAAGTGTAATTTTTTCCCGTTTGCATTTCTAACAGCTATAGAGAACTGGTACATTTTTCTGCTCTGTAAACTGAGGGGATTAAAATAATGCCATATGTAGTTCCCATTACCAAGTAAAATCTCATTATGGCCTCAGGACAAATGAGGCTTCATTTTAATGACTGAAACCTCTCAGCACACTTGTGTCATGAATGTCATGTCAGAAGGGAAGGGGACTTCAGAAACAGGAGGTCCTTTCATGTCATTTGTCTGGACGTCTTTTCACTGAGCACAGGCTAATAATCATGGTGGTTCCCTCACTTAACTCCATAAATCTAAAAATAGATCTCAGGCAAAATTTTCTTGTAACACTTGGTGCCATCTTCTTGTGGTCATAGTCACTTAGTGGGCTGAGTGACAATCAGAGAGTTCAAGTCGACTTCAGAATCTTGTCTCCGAAAGCAATGGCACCATCCCACCCACCCCTGCCCAAGGAGTGAGGGCGTGAGGGATGATGCACAAAGGGAAACCAGACAGCCAGAGGGCATTGCAGCAGACAGGGCTACTAAGACATCCCCTTGTCTTGAATTCAAGGAAGTCGGCTCACACAGCAACAGTCTCTGCAGAATCATCTCCCAAGTGTCCCTGAGTGCATGGGTGTCAGGGAGACTGAAGAGCTGTCTTTCTTCTGCCTGGTCTGCAGAAGGAAGTGAGCAGCTTCTCTCCCCAGTGAAGAAGGACCAGGCAAGTCAGACACAAGCTTCATGTTTGGCATGGCAGACAGACAGAGTTGACAGACAGCTCAGCTCTTCCCAGGCTCAGATTCTCTATCTGCCTGTCCTTGTCAGAGACAGTCTCCGTTCTCCGTTCTCTCTCTCTCTCTCTCTCTCTCTCTCTCTCTCTCTCTCTCTCTGTCTGTCTGTCTTTCTCTCTCCCCCCATGTGTAAAATGGAAACTACAAGAAGGATCATGAGGGAGAAAGGAAAGAAGAAGGCAATGGAACATGAGAACTGAGATCAGAAAGGAAGCAGGATTGTTTGCAAAGGGGAAGGGATCCCACAGGATGGGCTGGGGCAGAGGACAGTGACACATGGCATGGAAATGCCTCAATAAAACCCATGAGTAGCTTAAAGTAGATTTAAAAGAAATGCTAATGCATTTCAAAAGAACTTTCATACATTCAAAAATTGATCCTCATAGGCCTGAACTATGAGAAATGTTACAGGAAGGCCCCTCCATCCAGCAGGAGAAGAGCTGCCCTCCATGGGGCAGCACAGAAGCTCCTGGGGTACCAGGAGCTTGCCACCTGAGCTAGACTCTCAGAACATATGCATTAAAAAAAAGGAGCAGATTCAGACATGGAATCCACCATAGTATGTGCACACCTGCATCAGTAAGTGCATGCAGACACACATATGTGCACACACATACACATACTCACACAGACCCATGAAAAGCAAATTTAAAATATCCAGTTCTGTGTGAGGAAAGAAGCCCTAGAAAATTGTTACAGCTCAGAGTGGGACTTTCTGCTCTCTACTTGCCAAGAGAAAAGCTAGAAAAGTACTTCATACCTGGGCTAACGTATTTAGGATCCACAGAAAAACAAATTCCTAAAGGATGATGCAAAGGGCTAAACCATTCACTCCATGTATTAGTCAAGGTTCTCTAGAGTAACAGAATTTATAGAATGAATCTATCATCTATCTATCTATCTATCTATCTATCTCTTTAATTACTATATATAATATATATTATATAATGTATATTATGTATATAATAAGTATTTATAAGGGGATTTATTAGAACGAGTTGTGGTTCAGCTAATCCAACAATGGCTGGGAATGAACAGAAATTTCAAGAATCCAGTAGTTGTTTAGACCACGAAACTGGATGTCTCAGCTGATGTTCAGTATTCTCTGGAATTCCAAAGAAGAGGCTCTAATGCCAGTGAAGGGATGAACTTGTAGTGGAGAAGAGGTGTCATCACCTTGACCTTGGCCAACATAGATCTGAGATTTACCCATGACCATCAAGGTTGCAGAATTGAGGTGTGGCTGAAGGCAGTTTAAGATGGAGGTACCTATCTGCAGGCTCTCTCGTCTGCTTCCTGTTCACTCTTAGATAGACAGACAGGGCCTGATCTGATCTGCCAAGTTTCAACACATAGACCAGCCTTCCAAGAACTGCACAGCTTTTAATCTCTATATCGCTGATTCTCTATAAACTCTTTAATAGATATTTATCTTTTAATTAGTTACCAATGATTATTATACTCATTATATCTGGCACCCAACGTCGAGTGAATTGACTTTTCTTTTCTTTTTTCTTTTTTTTTTTTGGACACTTGTTATCAAGATGAGGGAAAACACATGGGCAAACTCTGCCTTCTAGAGGCTTCAGCAGAGCTTGTGGCCCAGATTTGATCTGGATAAAAGAAGGTGTGTCTTTCTACCTCAAAGATCCACCCAGGTGGAAGTGAATCTTCCTACTTCAAATAAAGAAAAAATTCCTCACAAATATGCCCTCCAATTTGGTTTTAGTTCAAGAAGAACTCAAAGTGATAATCAAGAATAGCCATTACCTCCCTTTTCTTTCTAGAAAAACTGAAGGAGGAGACTGAGGGAAACTGAGCCACAAAATGCAAGGATGGGAGAGATACTCTGTCCCCGAGGTTATGAGAAAAAGAGGCTTGGTTTTTCCTCTCAGTTTGCTTTCACAATGGAAGCTGAGGGAGGAGAAAGGGCTGAGGAAGAAGCTATCACATGCCTACTCAGGCTTCCTCCATGAAAAACTGCTGTCTCGGTCTGATCCCTCAGGATTCCAGCTACTCCAGGAAGGGACCACAGTGGCCTGTGAAAGTGACATGTTGGGCTCCTTGCTGACCTCCCTTCTTAGCCCGTATGCTAGAACAACTATCCTCGTTCGGAAAAAGCAGAGGTTGAAGCGTCCCTGAAATAGACTCACCAGCCAGGCCAGGCTCAAGCCTGTGTAGGGTGTACAGAGGAGCTAAGAAGAGAATTGAGTTGGAAATGGTATTATGAAATGGTCTTGTCAGATGTAACTTGGTTAATCCAGCAGAGAAACATATAGAAAGAGGAGCAGGAGAAAAGAGAAGGGTGGGGGAAGAGAAGAATAACGAAATAAGGAATTTAAGAAACTGAAAAAGAATGGAGGTTACCTTCTTAGCTGAGGCCAAAGATGAGTGTCACTGAGCATGCTACCTCCTGAAGGTTCATGTGGCTTCTATGACAGTCCTGATTCAGGAAGCACATACATTTGCTGGCACAGAAATTTCCTAATGGAGTTCTTTGGGTTAGGTATATCTCTGTATGACTGCAGAGGTGAATGTGTATGTCTGTGAATACACGTCAAACTGTGGCGATACAGGGTTTTGATAGTGAATGTGTTAATAGCACATCTCTGTGTTGTAAATGCAGGCAATGTGGATGTGTTATAATCATAGGTTTATATGCTGGACATGATGCATGAGGAAAGCTGTAAGGTGTGTGTGTGTTTGTGTGTGTAGCATGATGTACAGTGTTTGAGATGTATCTTGTATATGTCAGGCTGGTATATGGAGTCTAAATTATGATGCTATGATGAGTTATATGATGGGAAGGCATATGTAAAGTGTGTGTGTAAGTATGTGTGAGAGGGTGTGCGTGGAAAAGGGTTAGGTGGGAAAGTGACCTAGAATAGAATCAATACAGATACAAGCACTGGGTAGAGGGACAGAAGGAGGAGCATTCAGTGGGGAAATAGAAATGAGAAAAAAGAAGAGACACATCAGCTTCCTCTCCAGCCTCAGAAAAAATGTTGGTACAATGAGAGAGTGAGAGGCTTCCTCAAGTGGAGAAGTTGAAGGCCCAGGTGAGGAGGATGCCCAAGGACGTGAGAAATAGGCACAGAAGTGCAGAGAGGGAGCAAGACATTTTACCCCAAGAAATAGTGGTTTCTCCTAGTGATTCTGCCACTAAAGCCCTAGTGTGCCCCTTCCCTGCCCCCAGGAAAGCCAACTCCTACATCTCCTAAAGAACATAACACTGATGGTGATGAGAGTGGTATTAGTATCTACCAAATACCAGTCCAGTCAGTTTCAAATGAAGAAGTAAATTCCTAAATAGAACCATTCCCTTCGCAGCCCCCTTGAAATATGAATGGGGCCTATGTTATTACCCTAATTTACAGAGAACAAGTAACGATTTTTTGCTCAAAGGGCAGAAACTTTGCTGGCTCAGGTTAGCATGGAGTCTCCAGGACCCCAGAGGAGAAGAAATAATGACAGTTTCCATTTCTGCATAAAATGAACAAGCATCAGTAATTCCACCAATTAACTTTGCTCTGTGGAATTCTGCGAGAACATTTTATGTGCAGGCGACGGGGATTCTCGAACTGTAGATGTGGTTTATGCTGAGTTTTCTGACATAACATGAACTAGACAAGGACTTTTGCTAATGAGTATTTGTATGTCAGAGATATTTCCTAATATATCTTATAAATGTTCTCATGGCATTTTTACTTAAAATATGAGTTCATTCAATGTTTAAAAACTTATAAAAAATAATTCATTAGCCATACTCTTCAATTGATTGACATTTTATTGAGTGTAGAATATAATGGAGACCTGCCATGGTGGTCGTATCTCTAAAAAAAATAAAATTTAGTTCAATGCCTTTTATTTTGTGAAGAGAGAATTGAAGTGTTCCCTGAGGGATGTTCTTAAAAACAATACTGTCAGGATAGCACATAAATTACAAGAGCCCACAAATTTAAAACCTTACATCACACAGAAGGCATGAGTTCTCATTGCCATAGCATGGGAGGGGAACTACCATTCAAAACAATTTATATTTCATAAGAACAGGAAAGAGCCCCCTTTGGTTATCTATCAAGTGGCCATCTCTGAAGTTATATAAACATATATATATATATATATATGCATGTGTGCAACATTATATAGACTAAGTAAGTTGTATTTATATATTTATGAACATAACAAAAGAAACAGAGTCCATGAATTGTGAGACAGCAAGGAGACACATAGGAGAGGTTAGAACAAAATAAGTTAAGGGAGGAAAATGCTGTATTTATATTTTAATTTTGGAAATAAAAACATTAATCCTTTTAAAAGAAGAAAGATCAGAAGAAGGCATTTGTTCCCAATACAAGGAAATGATGAGCACATATGCACAACGTGTTAATCAGCATGGCTGGCCTTGAATCATCATCATGCTGCTCCTGTAAATATACATAATCATGGTGCATTGCTTCCAATGTTTTCAAGTTAATACACAAACTTACTGGCAGGATGAACAGACCCTAGTGTCCTGAACCTCCAAGCCCCGATTCTAGGCTCTAGACAGATTTCCCCATTCAGCTGGGCTGCCACCTGTAGGACAAAGTTGTGACAATGAAAATTCATGGCAGATTATTGTCTGACCGACCATTCCTTACTACTGCCATTGAGATAGACTTGTTTGATTTTTGAGGGGAAATATACAAAATGCCTATGGTACAATTATTGTGAGCAAAGTGCCTCATTTACAGAGACAGATCTTACAAACAGCTACTCATGATTTTAAAAACCTAGTCTTAGTACTTGTACACATTCTCCAAGGCTATATAGCTCGTTTTGAGTCAGAATGGGATTAAAAAAAAATAATGCACAAAGCTTGTATTATAAATCTTGTGGTACAAAGGTCTCAGCCCTGCCTGTGTGGTTCCTATTCTCCTCACTATGATGAACACCCGACAGGAACCTCAAGGAGAATGAATTTATTTTAGCTCATAGCTTGAGATGGTGCAATCTGTCACAGCAGGGCAAGTGAGCAGAACCTAAGGATGGGGCTTTGTATGTCTCCATAGACTGGGTGGCAGATGGAAGAATGCTGGCTCTCAGCGACTTCCTCACTTTTGCCTTTTATTCAGTACTGTACCCCAGTCTGTGGGATCTTCTCACTGCCTGTGAGTATTGCCCATGTTCAGGAGTTCAGGGTATGTGCTCCTTCCCAGTGATGCCTTTCCAGAAATTTCCTCCCAGACACATCAGACTTATGCCCTAGGTATTTCTTGTACCAATCAAGTTGACAATCAGAATTAACTACCAACCAAATGAGAATCCCTAGTAAGACCTCTCAGCCCAGCACCCCCTGTCCACATTGTCCACATTGTACCATCTTAGGGCTTAGATGGCACCTTCCCACTTCTTATGATATAAGAATATCTGCAAAGTCGATTAACTCATCATCCTGCATCACTGTGGAGATGACCCCTGGTACAGAGTTCCTGCAATGAAGCCACTGATTCAGTGATGCTCCCTGTACATCACACTGTTGTGTTCTCCCCTCAATCTAAAAAAGAAAAAAGAAAAAAAAGCCTGTCCCTTCCCTTCCCTCAAGTCCTTGTGTGTGGAAAGTTGGGGAGACTCTGCTAAAAGGAGTTTTCAGAGCCACCAGGCCCTTCAACAGCTCCCCTTTCACTCCCATAGAAATGTTGAAGAAAGTAAGAACAGACCTAAGCACAAAGGCCTTTCCAACTAGATCCACTGCATAGCAGCAACACTTGCCATACATACAGATAAATGTGATTTATTTCATTGTCCTCTAAAGATTCCCATGTTTCCTTTACTTCTAAGACTCTCTGCCAACTTCCTCCTGCAACCCTGATCTTTCAGACATACCAGAGACTGGAGACCAATTCAATACCTTTTTCACATGTTATTTGGAAATAAGATGTGACTTAACTACCATGTTCAGCTCAGCTGGAGATGAGTCCTATATCTACAAGGAGCAGTCTACTTCTCTTGGTTTGTCTCTGGAATGATTACTCTGCTCTGCCAAGATTAATGGGTGCATACAAGGGACAATAACAATCTGGCTTCAAGCAAAGAGAACTGTAAAATGGCCCTGTTAATCAGTGGGGCTAGTCTGTCTCATCTGCAGCAAAAACTCAATATGTTCACAATGGGGACATAAGCAAAGGAGAGACATGATGTGCTCTGACAACAGGGAACAGTTGGTACAATAGAGCTGTCTCACCCCAAGCTTGAAATAGGAATCTAACAGGAGCAGAAAATGATCCTAAGATTTGTGCTGAGAAAATGGGTTTTAGAAAGCAGAGCCTGGAAAGCATATGCTCTATCTGGGATGGACTGTAGCCCATGATGACCATGGATAGAATGTTTATGTGTCTCATCATGCAGGCTAGCAGGAGATCCAAGCTGCTTTTCTGAAGCTATAAGGACTTTGAAGCTTCTTTCAGACAGATAGTTGGTGGCAGGTTATATGATACAGCCTGCACTAAATTCTCTCCATGTTTCTTATGTAAGTCATTTGTTGTACTATAGTTGTTTGCATGGTAAGAGATAGCTACACATCAGTCGATAGAAAACCAGGCTGTACATGAGGCTGGAGCCTGTGATTAATGAACCCCAGGTCCCTGGCCTCAGACATGCTCAGTCAGTGATTCTTTGGGGCCCTATCCTCTCCTGTGAATATTCAGCAAGATATAGTGTCCATACCATTCTCCACACATCTAGGTGTTTATGTTTGATTCTAGAAGCAGATCTCACTAGAGATGACTGAGGGGAGAGAGCTAAAAGATGAGTCTACGGCTGCAAGCATGTGCTGCTCTTGTAAGGAGCAGGCACAGTTCCAACACCTCCCTCGGGGAAGCTCACAACCACCTGTAATTCTAGCTCCAGAGGCTCCAACACCCTCTGCTGGCCTCTGCTGAACCTGCACTCAAGTGGTATACAGATACCAACCTGCAGTCACACACATATACACATACCAACCTGCAATCACACACATCCACACATAATAACCTGCAGTCACACACATATACACATACCAACCTGCAATCACACACATCCACACATAATAACCTGCAGTCACACACATACACACATACCAACCTGCAATCACACACATCCACACATAATAACCTGCAGTCACACACATATACACATACCAACCTGCAATCACACACATCCACACATAATAACCTGCAGTCACACACATATACACATACCAACCTGCAGTCACACACATATACACATACCAACCTGCAGTCACACACATTTACACATACCAACCTGCAGTCACACACATATACACATACCAACCTGTAGTCACACACATTTACACATACCAACCTGCAGTCACTCACACATACACCCACCAATTTTGGTCACAAACATATACACATACATAAAATTAAATACTTATTTTAAATAAAAACACACAGAGAGAAAACCATGAAATATGTTGAAATGCAAGAAATTAGTGAAATCAAAAGACTCATAGAGCAGGGCCAGCAAGACTGCTCACTGGATAATATTTTCTCATGCAATCATGACAGTCTGTGTTTGGTTCTCATAATCCACAGTGGAAGTAGAGGACTGCTAAACGTTTTCTTTTCCCCCCACACATGCACCAAGGACCTTGTTCATGGCAGCCCCCTCTCTCATGCATGCCTATATGCACAGGCACATCATACATACACACACACTACATTTTGCAAAAGTAGATCCCAGTACATACAGGAATCTGTGAAAAACTGAAGACGTGAAAGCCAGCTTGCACTGCCTTTATCCTGTAGTTCACCCTCAGGTATACCTGAAGGCCCGGGACACACATGTGAGGAAGTGAAATTCTAAGAGAATGATGGGTAAAAGCTAGTCTCTAATGCAGGAGTCATTTCTCTAGGCAACGAGGAGATGCCTGATTCTAGAGCACTATTCACATGTTTCTATGTTATGTGGCTGTTACACACCTTAGTTCTGCTTCAGTCACATTACCACAACTCCATACTCTCACAAGTGTTCTTCATTTACTCTGCCTGTCTGTCTGGTTTTTTCCTGGTGGGTATTGTCATCATTCCTGGCCCTAGCATGATGTGACCTGTTCCCTGGATATTTTGATGCACACTGTGTGCTTCCACCTGTACCTTGGTTTTGGGGTGTCACATTTGCCTCCTGGACCTCTTCTTCATATCTCATGCTCTAAGGAGATCTTCAACATCTCTACAAGATGATCAATATTCTATAGACAACATAGAAAGCATATGTGACTGACTGCAGCTTGAAAACATGAAAGTCCTATAGAAACTAGAAACGTCACCCCTGGACTGAGAGTCTTGGTCAGAGCTGTTCTTTGCATGGAGACCCTGTCCTGCTCTGCGCAATCTTTGTCACCTCTTCCCTAAGAGTTCCAATAATTCCCATTCCTAGAGTTTCTATCAGTGTGTGTGTGTGTGTGTGTGTGTGTGTGTGTGTGTGTGTGTGTGTGTAGTAATTGGAGCCTCAAAGAAGTGAGTCTTCTAGGTGCTGAACTTGCAAGATTTGATCTACTCTGGGAAATATATAACAAAAGTCACTTCTTCAAGTCAGGTGTGCTGGCATCTACATGGAATCCTAACATTTGGGAGGCTGATGTAAGAGCCAGACTTGGATAATGAGAGTCAGTCTAGCCTGAGTTTCACAGTTAGACTTTAAATAAACACATAAATAACAGAGAAACAACAAAGTCACTTCTTAGTTCAGTAGCCCTGTCCAAGCATGCTCTTGAAATGACCATCATAAACTTGGCATTGTGGTCCATGTGATCTAGTGTCACCACTGGGAGAGTCCTTGGAATTACCTACCAAATGCCTTCTTCCTGGCATAAAGTCCCAACATCAGTAGGTATCACATCTGCTTTGGCTGTGTCACTTAGAAGGGAAAGAATTCCCAGCCTATGGACCTCCACCATATTTCCATCCCCACCCAGAGGGTGAGTCATAAACATCCAGATATATTAGGCTTTATCAGCTTGGTGTCCTGATTGACTACAAGTGGCCAGCCCATACCTATATTGAGCACGCTGTGAAAGCAGAAAAGTGTGCTCTTTGTCCTAAGAAACTGAAATTTTCAGATTGATCTTTATGCAGCATGATCTGCTTTGTCCTGAGGAACATAGGTTGCTTTTTTACTTCAGCTGTGTATTGTGTCAAGGAATTTTTGCAACTGAGTAAACTGGACATGGGTTGAATTTACTGAACGATGATGATATACTGAAAGACCTAAGCAACTTCACTGCTACTTTCTTTCTAGCTGTGACCAAATACCTAACAAGAAGCGAGTTAAGACAGAAAGGGCTTAATATGGCTCACAGTTCAGAAAGGGCAATTGATCATGAAGGAAAAGGGATGGTAGGGAGACCAGGGTCCTATCTGCAGCACCATGGAAGGCTGCTTGCTCACATATTGCTGTATCAGGAAGCAAAGAAAGGCGAAGCTAGCAATGACCTGGCTGTGTTAATCTGGATTTCTCCTCCTCCCCCTTTCTTCTCCGTCCAGGATCATGTCATTCACATGCAGAGTGGGTTTTCCCTCTGGAAACACACTGCCAAAGGTATGTCTCATCAATGCACTGGGCTTTTCTTAATCCATTTATGTTAACAAAAACATCCATCACAGTCACTGAAGAAATTAGATTGTAAAAATGAGGGACTGTGTAGACACTGTTAGAAATCAATAGAAGTATGCTCATTCTTGGGTAGGAAGGTAGCCTTTGTAGGCATGAGTTTCTGTCCTGCCAGCAACTCACAAATACCCAGCAGCTGCTTCCAAAATAACTGACTCAAATGCTTCATATTATAGTAAACGCTGAGCCAGGAGCTCAGACTTATTACTAACTAGCTTTTTCACTTAAATTAACATACAATTCTTATCTGTGTTTAGCCACTAGGCTCAGTACCTTTTCTAGCTCCAGCATTCTCATCTTGCTTCCTCTGTGTCTGGCTGGCATCTCCAGACTCAGCCTTTCCCCTTGCCAGAATTCTCCCATTCTGCTCACCCCGCACATACTTCCTGCCTGGCTACTGGCCAGTCAAGCTCTTATTAAACCAAATTCAAATGACAAATCTGTGAACAGGAGAATTGTTCCACAGTACTTCTTGTGTTCCTATGAAGGCTACGGACCATCTGGAAAAGGTGAATGAGGAATTAAATAATGTGTTTCTAAGGAAAATTAGAGGCTTGAAAAAGAAAGGCATTTTTCTGAGGACTAAGTAGAAAATTCTTTGAGATCTTGTATGTAGTTCTTTGTCCCTCTGTGAAGAGCACTTCTCTGTCTCCTGGGCATGGACAGGGCAGGGGGCTGGAGCCTGCTCTGCGCCCACGTGAGGTGAATCCTGGACAGAACACAGCTCTTATCCCAATGCTTGTAACAGCTCTGGGAGGTACTTGCTACTCTTCATTGTTTGACAATTAGGTCAGTTATTTTTAGAGAGACCATGATAGCCCTGACTCCCACAATGGCTTATAAACACACCAAGACCACTGTGGGTCTCATAGAACCCCAACATGATGCCACTGTCCTTTCTGCGTTGGGCACTGGGGAAGCCACAGCCATGCTTGGTACTTGTGATAAAAACCCAAGTGCCAGCCTGATGGAGAGTGGTTTTAATTCTTGGAGAGTTCACATTTGACAGAATTTTTGCTTGGTTTGCTTTTGTGATGTTTGTTTGTTTGTTAAGACAGTCATTGTCTGTGTATTCTAGGCTGGCATGCAACTCTTTTTAAAATTTTGTACTTTTTTAAATTTTATGAATATGACTGTTTTATCAGCATGTGTGATATTTATCACATGCATAGGAAACATGTAAAGGACAGAAGAAGTGGGTCCCCTGGAACTAAAGTTATAGATGGTTATAAGCTTCCTTCATGAGTGCTGGAAACTGAACTCAGGTCCTCTGGAAGAACAGGACCACTGAGCTCTCTCTCCAGCCTGTGGCTTTTCGAAACTCAGTGCCATGTAGTCTAGACTAGACTCCAACATGCTACATAGCTGAGGATGACCTTGAGCTGCTAATCCCCCCGCCTCTACCTCCCCAAGTGCTAGGGTTGTAGGCATGAACCTTCCTGTTTTAGAAGGGGCTCAAGGTCAAACCAAGAGTCTTGCATGTTAGGCAAGTACTCTACCATTACTGCCAAGTCCAGACACAATGTGGTCATTTTAACACAGTCCCACAGCTGTGAGTGTGTATCATGTTTACCATTCTTTTCTGCAACCATCCCCACAAACTCCAGGATGCCCAGATTCATCACCATTGATACCTGTAAACAAAGCTTCTTTTCACTGCTGAATCATATCCGATTGTATAAATGTACTATTAATCCTTTATAAATTCCTGTACGTTTTTCCTATTGGTAGACTTTTTTCTAATTTGTATATTATAGATAATGATATTGTAAATATTTATATTAAAATTCTTTTGTTTGTGCATATCATATTCTTTTAGCTAAATGTGTAACTTTACAAATGCCGGGCCACATACAAATGAATCATATTTTACAAAGGGTTTGTTTTTAACATTTTTTTAATTTCACTCATTTATTAGGGATAGATTCAGTTGAATTCAAACAGTGCTTTATAGATCTTACAGATGCTGAAGAATTTTATAAAAAGCATAAGAAAAGTCTCTGATATGCATGAGCATTGATTCTCTAATATACACCAGACATTATGGCAGCAATTTTTTTATTTTTAAAATTCTCTATTCTTTTTCTATGAGTGTGAATTTGAAAAAATACCAATATTTGCCTGTATTTTATCAATTTCTCTATTTTTGATAAGAAAGGAAGCTTGTCTAGTCTGAGTTTGGAAAGGCTTTTGCCCCTCATCTACATTCTGTACTCACACATTTCAGGGCTGCCGTCTGTCGGGAGGGTCCTGAGCACCCGCAGGATTGCAGGGAAAACCACTGATGCTTCTGTACTGAAGGGCCGCCAGGGGCAGGTAAACTCAGAAGGGAGGCAAGTTTTAGAAGGAAAATAATGTGGGAGCTTGTCTGGCTTGGATTGCTATCAGGTGTCCTTGGCTAGCTATGTGGAAGTGGAAGTACTGAAATTTTAAATAAAAATAAAAGGTTTTTTGGAGTAGGGGGTGTTTGTTTGTTTGTTTATGGTAAATAGTACAAGGAAACCTGGATGCACAGGCTGCAGAAATATGTTTTGAAGCCTACTCCACACACTTTACATCATAAATAAAAATAACTTCCAAGTCAACAACAGAATGGAAGGTAAAGGCTAAAACTATAAAAATTTTAGTGGAAGTGATAAGGTTTTGTGTGCTTAGATCAGGCAGTAGTGTCTTAGATATGAAGCCAAAAACACAAACAATGAATAAAAAAATAGGTAGCAGATGAACCAGACTTCACAAGAAATTAAGGACCAAACCAAGGACAGCATTAAAGATGAAAAGATCAGACACAGAATGGGAGAAAATATTTGTAAATTATGTACCTAGAAGATATGTAGTTTTTCGTGCCAAGGATTAAAGTGATTACTATTTTCTTTAGAAGATACACAATTTATGATGTAGCAAGTTTTACTAGCTTACAGAAGTAATAACTTTTGGAGTCCTCAAGAAGTTTCAAGCAGAAAGGAACCCTGAGGTGAAATGTTTAGGAACGACTTGTCTGAATCAAACCAGGGGCCAGAGCTGGAGATAAGAATCTCCCAGGGCGTTGTTTACAGGATCTGTGTGTTTGACACTTGGTACCATGCATGACGCTGGTCATTAAGAGATCATCTAGATCCATAACACTGTCTTAAACCTAAATTACATTGTACAAACACACTGAAGCCATGTGGATAATAAGATAGCGCTGAGCCTGGATGCAGGAAGAGCCTGAGGAGGAGCCTGTGGAACAGTCTCACCCTGCCTGGGCCAGCACTCCTGCCCTGGTCCTCTTTCTCTCTGGCTTCCATGCTCTGGAGCATGTATGGAGGATTCAAAGTCATATTCAATTGCTCTGCTTTCCTCCTCCTCCTTATTGTACAGGAAGCCTGGAAGGCTAACGGGGTGAGGGTACTTTAACCTTGCAATGTCACACGTTTACCTGCATTCTTGAAGTTGGCATCAGTATGACAACTGAAGTCCAGTTCACTCATTAGGATCAAGTACTGCTTCCAACCTAGAGTGTCCTCCAAGGTCCCTAGGACTTTGCCTGGTATGCAGTGAATGTTCAAAGGCTTCTGGCTGAACACATGCAGGAATGAATTTTTCCCTCAGAGAACACAATCATGGGCTGGCAGACATTCTAAATGGATATAAAAAGGCCTTAGATTCTGCTGCTGGAGGCAGAATACCTAACCTCAACCATCCGTCTAGAGTGACCCACCACAGAGATCAATCAGGTCCAGTCCCTCAGATGACAACAGATTTGAAGTATGATGAAAGGGAAGTTCCATGCCAAGTTTTAGCATTTCACCAACTTAATTGACTGTGTTCACCAATGTCTTCCACAGCCCATCTGGCAGCCTCCTGGCAGCTGTCTGGATTTGTTCTCTCATCCATGAGTGTGGGGCTGGCCTCTGGGGACAACAGTACCAGGGCTCCTGGGACCAAACCAGGGATTTTATGTTAGATTCTCAGTGAGTATTAGAAGAAGAAAAAAAAAGTGATAACGCTTTGTCCCTGGGAAACATGACTAGCATAGTAGAGACACAGTACACAGTTGCATCCAGAGAGAGAAAGCAGGAAACCTGGAATTTCATGCTGTTTTCTGAAGAAATCAAAGCTGTCCATGAACAGCTTGGGGGACAGTTGGAGGCCATGTTGCTGGAAGGCAGTGAGAGACCTGCTGCTTCAGAAACAGTTGATTCAGTCATCGCCTTCATACTTGGTTCCTTTAAGACAATCTTATTATGTAGCTTCTTAGGTTGGCCTATACTGCATGGTTTGTTTCCTTGACACAGGGTCTTGTTATGCAGCCCAGGCTGGCTTCCATTCATGACCCTTCTGTTTCAGTTTTTTGAGGGCTGGGATTGCAGGTGGGTCCCAGTTCCATCGCCTAGCTCTGAAAACCACTTGATAAATACTTTCTATGACAATTGATAAAGAAAGTAAACACAAATGGATTCCAGATCGTCATCAGGGAGCCCATTCTCATTTTGTCATTGTTTCCAGAATGGTCCATTGGCTACCTACACATGTCAACAACACAGGCAGCCCAAGGGGTGTTAGTTCAAACTGGTATCTATAGATCACAGTCATGCTCTCAAAGTTTTTCCCAGATACATCAGTGTAGGTAGTTTTGCTCCTCAAAATGTACAAGTATGTACTATGGACCAGATTGTAGAGCCAGGTGAGGTGACTGATAGAAGACACACATACACACACACACACACCAACTTCAAGGGTTCATCATGTAACTATTCACAGTTTGTGGTAGAGGGGGCTGAGAGTCTAACCTGTTCCCTCCCCGCTAGACCCTTACCATGACCACACAGAAAATGTGGAAGGTGCTAGAAGCAGTATTCTCAAAGTATCTTTGAAGAAGAATAGGGGCACACACCTCCCAGAAAACGGGGACAGGGGCTCTGGGACATGTGGGCTCAGAGGTAGAAGACAGCTTAGTTCAGGGTTTGTTTTTTTATCAAAAGTCTGAGGGCTGTTGTTCTAAATACAAGTCCATGGAAGTTTAACCTCCTTGGACATTACTGGAAGAGACTTCAGATCTAGCACCTGGATCTCTAGCTGGGCACAGTCAACCTTGTGTGAAGCATATATGAGACAAGTATAATTTCATTAGAGAAGCAGGGGAGGAATCCGTGGCTATCGATATGATGTTTCCCATAATGAAAACATATCCTGGCCTATCCAGGATCTCTGAGAAATGGTAAATTACACTGCAGGGTGGGAGTGATAATCCTCTCAGAAAATATGTGGACAACAGCTCCATTTCCCATGTTCATGAAGATGTCCTGAGTGGGAAGTAGACAAATGTAGGAAGGGTAGGGGAGGAAGTGATATACAGAAGCCCACAGGGAGAGTGTCAGCAATGGTACTAGAGTTATTCAATGTAGATCTACTTCATCTTATTATATGTGTTATTGATAGGTGCCGAGGGCTGTCTATTAGCATAGTCCATAAGGAACATGAACTTGGCCAACTGTGCTACCTCAGAGATAGTCTCATAGGCAGCCCATCCCCTGGACTACCATCATGAACTCATCCATCATTATCTGGGGCATGTTCAGAGACTGGACGTCCAATGTATTTTCTGTACATCTTAAGGTTTTCAATCTATAGTCAGTGGGAACGGCAACACAGGGTGTTGGGCTGACATCTAGACATATGTAGAAAATTGTAACTGCCTTCAGAAAAATATCCCATTGTTTCTAAATTTGAGGCAATCTTTTAAAAATAATAAGTTTAGGTCATTCTGTCTCCCTGACAGTTAAAGGGCAGCAGGGCTATGCTATTTATGCTCTAACTAAGAAGAGACACAAGACAAACTTTTAATGCATTATAGTTTCCCTATGAGACATGTGTGTTGGGAAAATGCCTGTCCAATGAAGCACACAGGGTTCCTTGTAAGAAATCATTTCCTCAGCAGTGGTGGATAAAACTGAGACAGGAGGCAGGACAAGGGATCCTGTTAGATGTTGGGCTGGGCTTTTCCTGTTTAGAATTGCCTGGGCTGGAATCCTTTGGGATGGGAAAAGCAAGACAAGGAGCAGATCTTATTTTTAACAACAAAGAAATACCACCGGACCATTCTGGGAGCTCTATGTGTGCTCCACAGGTTTCCAACCTGCACTGGGGGAGTGTGGAACTTGGTACTGGCTCTGTAGCCAGATGATCACATGAATATCAGGGGTGAGGTGCTCTGCAGTGTAGAGAGCAGGGATTAGGCTGTGGCTTTGTTCTAGTCACCCTGGTGAGCTTACAGCCCACACCAGTCAGAGCAGGTGAAAGTACTAGAAGGCTGATGGACATACAGAGTCTGAAACGAGGTCCTGAGAGAGTCAGATCAAAGGGAAGAAGCAATTTAAGCAAACAGTTTGGGCTGAGGGGCTGGCTCAGAGTTTGACGGGGAAAGTCAGAGATGGGAGGGGGATGTTGACATCAGGACATCTTTTCCATCCAGCTTAACGGTCCACTTTTCCCTAAATATGTCTGTCTACCCGTGGGTTTGGACCGAATTCATGCTGCTGATGGCAAGTAGCAAGGTTTGTTTTCCCCCATGCCAAGTGGCAGTCATCATGGTCCCAGGACACCCACACCCATGTGTGGGTGCAGTGTATGTTCTACAAAGTCTGGAGGCCTCAAAGTTTCAACTTCTATGAGGTTACAATCAGAAACAGCTTTATAGCCACCACATTGACGCAGGGAAATAGTCCCCAGTGCACACAGATGCACACAGAGCTTGGCACTGGAGCAGAACAAACTGAACACACCAGTTGGCACAGTCTGAGCAACGGTGGAAGAAGGGAAATTTTGTGTTAGAATGCCACCAAATATGCAGTCTGAGCCAGGTGCAGGTCAGACCCAGGACCCTGCAGGTGGCACTTGGTGAATATCCTTGCTGTGTCTGTAGGAAAGCTTCAGATTAACTGGACCAAAGCAGGTTGTTCCACTTGGAACTATTCCTGAGGGCCACCCAGTAGTTTCCATAAAGAGCATCAGGACATATGGTCTGGCCCTGGAATGCACTTGTTACACACAACAGCAAGGCAGGAAGCAGTGTCAGATGTGTGGAGACCATTTTTCAATGACACTGGCAGGAGGAGAGATATATTTCTGCTGTCCTTTAGAAGTCATGGCATGGAGGTTCCTCATCAGAACACTGACTTTGAGTAGACCGGGGAAGGGGTGGCTCAGGCTGGGGAGTCAAGCAAAAATGAAGTGTAGTGTTTGCTTTGTTGACAACTAGTTAGATTACCTTGAACTAGTCCATTCACCCTCTGAACTTCAGGCCCCTTAACATAAAAGATAGAGCTTGCATTCTGTCAGTGAATTTGCAAATTGGGTTCTGTGGAGCCCAAAGGTTTGCCTGAGCAGAAAAACTACTGCTGGGAGTGCTCCCAGCTGTCATCCCGGCCAAAGAGTGGTGCTCAGCAAACATTCAATGAGTTTTCTCTTAAAGTCTCATGGGAGTAAACAAAAAATTACGCTACTAAGTAATATGGTGGGGAAGCATTAATCTAAGAAATTTTTAAAATAGATTTATTTATATATTTACTACTTGTGTGTGTGTGTGTGTTTGTGTGCACCATATATGTGCATTGCTCACGGAGGTCATAAGAGAGTACCTAATCCCCTGGAACAGGAGTTTCAAACAGTAGTGAGCCACCTGATATGGATGATAGAATTGAACTCAGGTCCTCTGCAGGAGCATCACATGATGTTAATGGCTAATTTGTCTGTCCCTCCAATTCTATGTCAAGATATGTTACTATCTTTCTGGTGCTCTACTGTAGTTAGTGTCCATAGCTATTTTTCATTGTCTCCATCACATCCTTCGAAATTTAAATAAGGCATCGAAGAATACAGGGCGAGCAGGAAGGTTTGTGTTGGGAGTAGAGGGACAGAATTAGGACTCTACTTCATACCATTGTCCTCTAATGAAAAGGGGGACAGGAAGAAGATGAAACTGTACTCTACTGTACTGTAAGTTGTAGGCTGAAGATCAAGTATGAGTGTTGAATGGTCAGGTCACGGAAATTGGGGCAAACATTCTAGGAGGAGCAGTCTTACCCGGGCAAACATTTATGGGGCCACAGGTAGGCTTGGCTAGCAAGAAGAGACATTTCCCAACCCAGGAAGATGATGTTGATCAGAGTGAATGGCATCTGCCTAGAGATGATAGGAAGACACATTAGTGAAGCCAGTGTAAGCAGCTGCCCACCTATGTTTGGGGCTGAGACCAGAAAACTCTTGTGCCTGTGGTCACTGCAGAGCAGAGAAAGAGCAGTGACGACCCTGCCCCCCACCAATAGTGGCTCCTGGGCATAAGGCCAGGTTGTCTGAAACTTCCTGACTCCTTCTTGATCCCAGTGGTTTTCAATCTTCTTAATGCTGCAACTCTTTAATACAGTTCCTTATGCGGTGATCCCCAAACATAAAATCATTTTTTATGCTATTTCATAACTGTAATTTTGCCAGCATTATAAATTTTAATGTAAATATACATGTTTTCCAATGGTGTTAGGCAATCCCTGTGGAAAAGTCATTCAACCCCCAAAGATTATGACCTATCAGTTGATAATCACTGATTTATTGCACCAAACACATATTCAAGTGTCTGCTGAGTTTCACTAAGGAAATTTGACTCCAGTGCTGGCTTCAGTGTTGGGAAATATGAACCCTGGTCTCTACCTGGCTAACACTTTCTTGTGAATATGAGGCCCTTTACTTCTTCATGAAAACCACAGATGCATAGCAAGGCATTGCTACAGTCTGAATCATGAGTGCCAACTAGATAATGAATATAACACACACACACACACACACACACACACACACACACACACACACAGACCTGTGTGACAACATCATCATAATGTTAATTAACAGCTTGACAGATAGAATAAAAACAACACCCAGAAGATAGGTTTTGGGGTATGGCTGTGGGGGATCAACTTGATTGTATTTATAGACAACCCACCTTAACTATAAATTGGACCACTCTCTTGGCAGGAAATCTTGGCTTACATAATAAGCTAGAGAAATTGATATGTGCACCAGCATGAATTCAGTCACTGGTCTCTGTTTCCCAGTTGTGGAGGTGATGTGACCAGCTGCTTCAAAATCCTGCTGTCTTGACCTCCCCACCATAAAGAAGTGTACCCCTGAGATAAGCTGAAATAAATCTTTAATACCTCAAGTTACTTCTGTCAGTGGATTGCTTTGTGGATTTTATTAAAGCAACATGGATGGAAACTAAGAAAAACGTATAGTTTGTTTCTGTATGTCTTTGTCTTGGTTACATGAATGGATGGGAGGGGTAAGGAAGTCAGCCTTGGAGAAAGTCAAGCTCTCTGCAGCACCCTGATTTGTTTTCCTGTCCATCTGCTCACGGAAAACTAAGCCATTGAACCTGAGGTTTCATTAGGGCCTTAGGGGTCTGCTTTGTTTCAAGCAACAAGGGGTTTCTCCTGAAAGTTGTACATGAAATAATTCTGTGTGCTTTCAACCCAAGTGTTTCTGTTTTTATTTTAACTAATGACTTTAAAATGAATGACACAAGCTTAGGGACTAGTAAAGATCAACCACAGACAGGGAAAGAAGAAAGAACTTCAGCCTAACGTTCTGCTGGAATTCATTTAAGCATACAGTGAGGAATGTCCGTGTCTAACCACCCAGTGAAGCAAACAAAGGTTCTCCTGGGTGCTAAAAGACACCCAAAGCAAAAGCATGCATTACAAAGGGGGAAGAAAAACAAAAAGAAAACTTTGGTTGGGACAAGTATTCAAAGCATCCATTTCATCACTGCAAAGCCATTCTGATACAACATTAAGATATCCTCCCAAACAAGTTCAGATTGTACTCTGAGCCTCCATTTTCCTGTCTCATGGCCTGCAGAGCTACAAGTACCCAAGCACATCTAAATGGCCAATGCTGGTTTCTTTGTCTCACTATTCCCTCAGAACTACATCTGAGGTGACTGCATGACTTTTCCAAGGTTGACTGAATGCATGAGTGAGCAAATCCCAACCATGAATGTCTTCTTCCCTATTTCTATTCGCTGGGGTTGTAGAGGAGTGAAATGTGTTGTGAGCTCTGGGTGATCCCACTTCTGCATTCAAAACCTAAGTTTCCATTGTTATTGCAACAGCACGGCTGCACATTGTCTAGGTCACAATATTTTCCAATTGCTGAAAAAAAAAACCCAGGACTGGTCACTCAAGACATGGGTCCATGTTTTCTCGATTTTGTTTGTTCATACATACTGACATGCCATGGTGAAAGACGAGCAGGTTTGTTCAACACTTGAAGGCTGCTATACCATCCCAGGCCTGTCAAGGACAACTCGTGGGTTTCCTGTGTGCTCATGTTGCCTAGAACCAACAGATCCCTCTAGCACAGAAGTTCACCATCTTCCTAATGCTGAGACCCTTTAATACAGGTCCTCATAGTGTGGTAACTCCCCAACCATAAAATAATTTTTGTTGCAACCTCATAGCTTCCCATTATGTTATGAATCATAATATAAGTATCTGATATGCAGGATATCTGATATGTGACCCACAGGTTAAGAACCACTCCTCTGGCACTTATCTCTGTTTTAGAGATTCCTGATAATTCAACTGAATACCACATCCATGAACACAGCCTTCACAATACCTCTGAACAACAATCTCATCATACTCATCTCCACCAAGCATGTGTACATGCTCCTGAACATGCATGAACACCAGGAAAGGGAGAGAGTGTGTTTGTACTTCAGAATGTACACAATGCCTCAAGAACTAAAAAAAAAAAAAAAAAAAAGTTGTCCTCTGGGGTGGTTTTAATAAGGAATGTCCTCCTTGGAATCCGGTATTTGAACACATGGTGCCCAGTTGTGGGCTGTTTGAAGGAGGTGATGGAACCTTTAGAAAGTGGAGTCTGGGTGGAGGAAGTATATCACTGGGGTGGGCTCTGGGTGGTTATAGCCTCACCTCACTTCTAGTTCCTTCTCTGCTTCTTAGGTGTCATTGAAGATCTCTTAGCTTCCTGCTCCAGCCTCTTGTTACCATGCCTCCCTGATATTAAGGACCACTGTGGTGACATGTTGTTTGTGCTCTAACAAATATAGCTTGCCTGAAGATCAGAGAGTAGAGTTAGCCACTAGTTAACCATAGAGGTCCGGAGGTCTGTACAGACAGACGATAGAAAGTGATAAGTGGGGCAGAGACAGGAGCCTGGCCCTTTTTAGTAAAAAGAGTCATAGAGGTAACTGTGACTAGTTTCTTTATTTTTCTGAGTTTTCATCATTTATACCCATATATGACTCCACACTTTTATTATTAAAACCGATTAAGATTCGCATTACAGACCATCTCTCTGGAAACAGAAGCCAAAATAAATTCCTCCTTCCATGAGCCATTTCTGGTCCTGGTGTTTTATTGTAGCAACATGAAAATCTCAGACATACCCCAACTCTTCTAAATTCCGAGGAAAAGTTTATTAACAGATGCACATCTAAATCCAGAAAGTTACAAGAATGTGCCCAGGAGAAGTGTTCACTGCCAGGCAGCAGGACTGTCTCTTTAACATCCTCAGCCCCAGAACAACACACTTGGAACTTTAATCCCTACAGTCAAGAAAATAAATTTGCTTAGAGAAGGAAAAAGCAGGATACAGAAGCTGCATAATGAACCTTTCTATGTAGTAATGGTTTTCAGTTACACAGTCACAAGTAATTGCTTCTTAACTCTTCACATTTTACATCAAAAGTCTACAGCTCCCAGATCATGGCATAAATGCATTGCAACATCTTCTGTGAAAATCAGGATTATTCAGTCCTGGACAGGAGCTCTCCAACTCACCTCATCTCAAGAGCTCTCAAAAGTCATCATCCTCTTTCTGACAGTGCAGAGTGTTCATTTGGAATTAATCTTATTATACAAATGTGGATGTTGCTACAGAACTATGACTGTGTATGTACGTAATGGAATATTTCCTGAGAATTCACACCCAAAACTAACAAGGAAACCAAACACAATTATCATGAGTATTTCAATTCATGTTTGTGTAATTCTGAAAAGCATTGTTACATACAGAACTAGTGATAGCACAAATGCTAAAAGCCAACAAAAATGAATGGAGTAAATTTTAATTTAAGATATAAAAAACAACCTCTATTAAATGAACATCCTGTACAAAGTATGCATATCCATTAAATGTATATATGTATGCATTTTTGGCATGTCTGTGTCTGTTTCCTTTTGTATCGTGTGTGTGTGTGTGTGTGTGTGTGTGGTGTTTGCTTATGTGCATCTATGTGTCTGTATGTGGTGTGTTCCTGTGTGTGGGTGTGTGTGTGAATGATAGAGATAGAGAAAAGTACAAAGACAAATGGAAGAATATAGTTATCATTTCCTTATCTCTCACTGTAACTTGTGAAAGAGCTTTGCTCCTTGGGGAAAAAAAAATATTTCTTAAAAGAGAAATAGCTTTCATGATAGAGTTTATAAATGTTGAATAATTGCATAATTCCTTAAAATGACAAAAGCTACACCTTAAAGCAAACTCTCCTTACCTGGCCACTCTAGGGAAGATGCTCATGCTCACTCACCTCCAGAGTCCCTCAAGGATTTGTCTTCTAAAAGAAGTTTTCAACAGATAGAGAAGAGCATGTGGAGAAGAGACAGTTAAGGAGTTGTGCCTGTGACATTAGTGAGGCACCGAAAGACAAATTCCCCTCACTCTGTGAAGGACAAATCAGCTGATCCCAGAGGCACAGAAGCTGAAAGTGGGAGAAAGGGACAGATATGCAAGGGCTGCAGATCTTTACATGAGAAACATGCGTTATCTTTTTCGTTGTATCATAGTGTGGAGATAATTTTAGACTATCATACTTCTGCAAATTGCTACGAGATTACAATTCAAATGTTCTCACCTATATAACTAAACACTTGGAGCAATGGATGCTGATTTTCATGATTTCTTATTTTTTTTTTCCTTATTTCATTTTTTGATGGCATCAGAAATAATTGTGTTTTCTGTAACTCTCTAACTAATATTACCAGTTTTCTATCAGCCTATTGGAAACTACTGGAGTTAAGGCTATGCTTTTCTTGTAGCTGTGCAGGCTGAGGCTGGATGAACTGGGGCTTTGGAGAATTCACTCCAGTGTATGTGTCAATGACACAGTGAAGGAAGAGCAGTTGGTTGTGGCTGTAGACAGAGGTAGAATCAGAACTCAGAATCCCTCTAAAAGGAAGATGAAAATTGTAAATATAATCATTGGGGAGGGAAAATAAGGGGAGAAGCAAACAAAAAATTCCTTTGTGGAACAGTGGGTAAAACGGACTGCGGACATGTGGAAGTTCAGGGGATGCTGGTTAACACCAGAGAAATGCCTAGAAAGGCACGGAGATGCCTGCAATTTATTAAGCACAGAGTCTGTGCCAAGAATTTTACAAGATCTTGCTAAGCCTCACAATCATCATGTAAAGTCAATGTTTTCATTCTCTTTTTATACAAAAAATCAAGATAAAAAGATAAGTTATCTTGTTCAACTTGCGAGAGGCAGAGCTGGAATGTGACCAGGAGGCGCATCTCCCTTGCAGGCCTGGATGACACCCAAGATTAAAATGTGTTCCTGTTCCCAATGGCTAAAATCTTCTCACCCAGATCAAACCAAAGGAAGTCAAAGTTCACACCCCTTTCACAGAGATTCAGCTTATTTGTAGACCAAGTATGTGCTGTTTACTGATTTTTTTTCTTCTCAAAAGCAAGGTGAGTCTGGATGATGTGCTTCATTGCTAGGTAGGGGCAGAGAACAAAGAAATCAATTGTCATTGAGAACTTGCTTGGGAGAATAACATTCTAGCTACACCAAGATTATCTATCCCTTCTCCATGCCCTATGTCACTCCTGCTTCCCAATACAAGGACTAAATAATTACCAAATTCTGGCCCAGGTTCAATCTAATTTATGTTTGCCAAGATCTCTTATCTGTGAGCTTGCTTGATGTATTTCTGAAGGTTCTGGAAGGTGCTCAGTATTCTGTTAGAATCCTTAGTCTCAAACAAAAGCCTTGGAGTAAGAGATTTATAATGACTCACTTGCAAAAAAGGCAAGCCATCCATCTTTGAAAGGAATGGATTTGACATAAAAAACCAAGCTATAGTTTCATGATCGAGTCAAACCAGACAAGCTCTTTCCAGCAATGTCAAGCTTGAGGCAACTGGCAGAACCCAGGGCACATGCACGGAAACTTCTGCAGCAGAACTGAGAAAGAGATTAACATTCTGTAGAAAACCTACACTTCACAGGGAAGCAACAGGTTGTCAGTACTCACCACATGCATAGCCTCCTTAGTTGACACTGCACATGGGCAGTGGTGTTACTGTTACTATCAATGAAGTACCTCAATACCATAATATGCTGGGAAATCAAAGCGCAGAAATGCTCAGTGTTTGCCCAAGGCAGTAAGATGCTGACAACTCAATGTCAGTATCAGAACCAGCCACATCACCAATCCTCATACACTTGGGCCTAAGCCATGCCAATGTCAAGTCAATAGAATCTACAATTTTAAAAAGTACTTTTATTTTCATCTCATGTGTATATGGGTATTTTGGCTGCATGTATGCATGTGTACCATGTGCATGCCTTGTTGCCTTGGAGGCCAGAAGAGGGTGTCAAATTCCCTGGACTCAAACTTGGGTTCTCTGGGAGAACAACGGTGCTCTTAACCACTGAGCTATCACTCTAGGCTCAGAATCTCCAAATTTTGTCACCCTGTATACCAGCATGCACTGCTTGCCTGTATGTAGGCTGGAAGTATCAAGATAACATTTTTTGAGCTGGTGCTCAAATGGCTGCATATATCCCAATATTATCCTTACACCTGTGGTACATGAACACTGAGACATGTTGTACATTGGTGCTCAGATCTCCCTAATAGAATCAGGCTGAGTTAACTTCCCTGATAGCCAGCTCCTTCACTGGCTCTGTTCCCAGCCTCATCTCATCCCTAAAACTTACTACTCAAGATCTTTTCTGTAATGTCTGTGCAGAGTCACAGGAGTGAACACATCCATGAATACTGGCTTCCAGAGCTTAGACACTTTTCCCTCTGTGTACTGTCCAAGCAGGTGAAGGCTGTTCCAAGATACATTTATCTTGAGGGACAAGAGCAAGATAGGAAATCCACATAAAATGTACAAGTAGGTCCATGGGGTCTGCATATACAGAGAATAGTGGTAAGGCCAGGGGGTAGTATTAAAGACCTGTGCACCAGGTGTTCAGGGCATACATCATATATTAGGAGAACTTTAGTAAGTAACCACACTTTCACTTAAGAATCCTACTGATGGGGCTGGAGAGATGGATCAGCGGTTAAGAGCACCCTCTGCTCTTCCAGAGGACCCGGGTTCGATTCCCAGCACCCACATGGCAGCTAACAACTGTCTGTAGTTCCAGTTCCAGGCAAACACCAAGGCAAATAAATAAATAAAGTTTAAAAAAAAAAACCCTGAAGTTTAAAGAATCCTACTGATTTCAAGATGCTCTGTGTCTTCAATCAGTAGCTAGAAAGAGACAGAGACCTGGGGGAGATAAGTTAGGAAAAAGGAGAATGGGATTGACAGAGTTTGTGACACTCAGGCTCAGAAGGATAAACAAGGTGTCAACGATCTTCCTAAATCCTTCTTCTCCTGATCCATTGAAAAGCTATTGCCCTTCACAGAAAATGTTTTGAAAGACTTGGGTTTTCATCATCACTGGCCTAAGTGTCCTACTCAGTCTGTCTGAATGTTCTGTCCTCACTTGCAAAACTAAAGATTACAAGGCATCCATATTTGGGGGTGGTTAAATGACTGAAGTCTGGGTCACAAGCCTCAAGGGTTAATTCATGATCATTGTGTTGGAAAGTATGCAGACATGAGGTAAGAGTGTAAATCCTGATGTGGAAGCAGAGGGGAGGGAAGAAGAGGGGAGAGGAGGGAGATTGGGCATAGCATGGGTCTTAGAAACCTCAAAGCTCACTCCCAGTAACAAACCTCTCTCAATAAATTCACACCTTCTAATCCTTCCTAAACAATTCTACTTCCTGGTGACTATAAATATAAATCTATGAGCTTATTGGAAATATTCTCATTGAAGGACTGTCCATACCAAGCCATAAGAGTAGTGATCAAGAAGAATGATACTCCTAGGTAGATTCTCCTTCCAATTCTACCCAACACGTGGAAGCAAGCAGAAACCTGGGGTGGGACTTGAACCCCAAATTCAGTAACAAAAAATTATTAGGGATTTGTGATTCGTGCACCAAGCTATCTACATTAAAGTAAAAGTAGATGGTGGCCCTGGCTTCATTTTGAAGAATGTTTGCCATGATATGATTGAGGATAGGATCCCTGAATGGCTTTACCTGTCATTAAAACCACAACTAGAAGATGTCTGGCCCAGGGGGTGACATGAAGTAGGAGTTTTTATTTCACAACCCTTGGAGTCAAAATCCTATGGCTAATTAAATATGTATATTAGAAAGTTCCAAAGACTAATTCTAAGAAGGGGAAACAGACACAAAGTTCTACCCTTGCCCCAGCCAGGAAGGTATTTGCAACTGATAACCTGCTGGGAAATGGAAAATCAGTTTTCTCTAAAATAGAGTATCACTGGGTTTATTACAGGCCCCGTGCTCTGGAGTAGCTGGTCAACACAACACAGATTTCATGCTCTTCTGAGGACTTTTTGTTTGTTTCGTATTTTTATCTAACTGGGATTTTTTGTTTGTTTTGGGTTTTGGTTTTGTTTGAGAAAAAGGATCTACAGTTGGATAGGTAAGGAGGTAGGAAGGAAATAGGAGGAGCTGGAAGAGCAGAAAGAATGTAATCAAAATACACTGTATAACATGTCAGATGGTGGTGGTGCAGACATTTAATACCAGCACTCAGGAGGCAGAGGCAGGCAGATCTATATGAGTCTGAGGCCGGCTGGTCTGCAGAGCAAGTTCCAGGACACCCTGGGCTGTTACACAGTGAAACCTTGTCTCAGTATATATAAAGAAGGAAGAAAGAATGTTTTTAAGGATTTTGACTGAACTTTTAGCTGAGAACATAGATTATACCAGGATAGATATCTTAATGAAAGAGAGACGTTAAATTCAAAAGACTCAGGCTCAGGACTAATTTTTGCCATTATCTTAGTTTCTTTGTCTGTTGTGATGATATAACCTGACAAACACGGTTTCAAGAGAGAACAGTTGGTTTCGGTTACCAGTTCATGAGTACAGGCTGAGCATGGTGGTGAGAGCTAGAAGCACCCACAATCAGGAAGTGGAGAGGAATTCATGAATACTAGCACTTGGATCATTTCCCCCAGTTTATACTAGCCAAGAGCCCAGTCCAGGACAGCCAAGATGGGTCTCCCCACATTAACTAATACTCTGTTGCTATTGGCTGCTCCACCCCAGCACTCTGCCCTCAACTTAGTATGAAATCCCAGGGTAGTTGCATTAATTTTGCTAGAGACCTTGCCATGCAGAAGCTCAGTATTCATTGGGCCTCCTCATGATAGATACCTTAAACACTGCAGCTTTAGCAGAAGCTTCAAGGAGGCACAGGTCATCCATCTCAAGATGGGTGACCTGCTGGGCTTTCTAAACATAAAATTTATTTTTTGTTGATAATGATTAGGCAAACAGTGACGAGATAACACAAAGGAGAATACGATAAAAATTGCCAAAGCTGGAGCAAGTAAAAATGTTTGGAGTTAATTTTATATTGTCTAACTAATTTATATATGATATTTTAAATTATCATAATGGAATATAATTAAAATTGAGCTCTACAGTTACATTAGCCTTTTTTCAAGTTCTCAGTCACCATGTGTGGCTCATGCTCCTGTGTTTAACAGACACAATGTTCTCATTCTTGCAGAGTAGCCTGCTACGCAGAACAGAATACATTATCCGTGGTTGACTGGAGAAGAGGTGGGGAATCCTCCCTGTCTGTGTAACCAGGAGTTGTTATTATACAGTTTTGTTGAACTCCATCAAAAAGTGATTGCTGGAGTATAGCTCAGTTGGTAAAGTCCTTGCTGCACAAACACAAAGGCCTGGGCTTGATCCTCAGACACCTGCATAAAATAACACAGGGTGTTGTCCAATGAAATACTTGAAATCCCAAATGGAGAGGCAAAGACAAGCATATCTAGACAAATTACCAAATCCTAGGGAAGATGTAGTGGACAATATCCTGAGGAATGACACCCAAGGATAGCTCCATGTGCACGTGCACAGGAACACACACAAGTAAAAATAATTAATTAGTAGTACTTATGGCTGGTTTTAAAGTTCTACACAGCAGTTTTCCTGGGACTGCAAGGCAGAGGAATCTGATCAGTAGAACCCATGAGGATACACAGCTGCCATGTACTGTCATGTTACCGTGTGTTCATACTGCTTCATTGCACATGTTTCCATCCGGTTCCAGGCAGGTAAGCATATGCTCTATCCATTCAGCTCGCTTGCCTGTGCTGGAGTCATCCTACATGTCTGCTTTACCACCGGTGTCATCCTACATGTCTGCTTTACCACCGGTGTCTCAATCCAATCTGAAGATTCCCCTCAAGTCTCTCCTCACACGGCTTCCCTGTTCACCCACTCCTGCTGTACCCAGGCAAGCTACACAGACCTCCAGATGGTAACTAACAAACTGCATGGTAATGCACTTTTCCCTTCCTCACCACACTCAGCATCTTGGAGGCAAGGAATCTGTCTTACCACGTCTCTGTCCCTGTATCTGTTGCTGAACTTTTGCCTTAGTTGGTGCCTCAGAAGATTCCAGAAGATACATATAAATATTCAGAAAATGTATTCTTCATCTTTTAACTCTTTGTGTGTGCGGTTTTCTTTTTAAATAGATGTTGTTAATGTGGTGTGAAACATTTCCTACTCAGTCCTTTCTGATTTATCAATGCTGCTCTGTGTATTGGTAATAAAGTTTCATGAATGGCTTTATCAATGGCTAGGATCTAGTTTCTCTCCCTGTGGCAGCAAAGTGCATACACTTACACACACACACACACACACACACACACACACACGAGAGAGAGAGAGAGAGAGAGAGAGAGAGAGAGAGAGAGAGAGAGAGAGAGAGAATGGTGAGTTGGAACACAAGACTGTATCCCCCACTTTCACCATGAACCAGTACATACTGTCACTTACACCTGTGGACTGCAATAGTAACTATAAGAACATATGCAGAAAGCATATTAGTCAGAATTGCTGAACTGGCTGTTGTGACATGCATAAGCTCTCATGGCCCCATTTCATCTTCCTCTGTGGTGGCCATTATTACCTTGACTTTTGCTATGGACAGGAAGCAGGGTCTTTGCTCAGGAGCAGACAAAGTCCAACAACTCCACATTTGATTTTGGGCTGTGTGCAAAGCTTCTTCCTTCAAAACTGGAAATAGTATGTTCTTATGCAGTTAAATGAAGAACAGGAAGAAGGGCAGCAAGAGGTGGAGGGAAAGAGGAGCAGGAAGGGATGGGGCGGAGAGAGAAAGTAGGAAAGTATGCTAGACAAAGATGGATGATCCACATATGCAGAGTAGCCCTGATATGACCTGCCTGGGTATAATTAGAAAAGGCTGCTTTCCCCCTAAAGAATAGCACATATATTTTTGTGGAAAGTACAGCCCTCCATCTTCTCTCCCCAGACTCTTGATCAGCAGCCACTGCCCCCTTGCTTTGGGAATTGTGAGAGAATCGATCCTGAAGATGAATTGCTTCAACTCCCAACATTCCTGAAGAAAAGCATCAACACTTGGAATCCTGTACTGTGTGGACCAGCGGGCAGCAGAGTGCTTCATGATGATGATGACTATGTGGCTTCCTGCACGGTCTGCTCTGCTGACCTTGACCTCAGCTGCCACCTGCATGTCTCTTCCTCCAGCTCCCTGCTGTCAGCCTGGAATCACTTCCTTTTGCTCTGTGACTTTGGCCTTACCTGCATGGGCATTCTATCTGCCATAGCTGAGAAAAATAAAGTTAAACTCTGCTCTAATTCATAAAAGACTTGGATAAGAAAACTTCTTTTCCTTTCCATCATGTGTAGGAGAACTTGGACCCTTTCAGCACATAGGGTCCATAGGAGCAGGGGGAAAAAAGGGTAGTCAGAGATGGAGAGGGTCCCAGGTGATTGGATAAAATGTGAGGGATCAGTCAAGGGGACTCAGTTCCCAATGATAGTGAGGAAAGAGTCTGCATAAGGGGAGGAAGAGGCTGGTAGGCAAACCCTGCACTTGAACCCCAACATGTGTATCCTGACACACTGACATTTTTTCAGGGCACCCCACATCTGTGGAACTCCTGCAGAATAGCTTTGGGATCAGGCCAAAGCTGTATGAACTGGACTGTGAAACATTGCTGAGATGTGGAGCTGACAGGGTGTTAGCCTGAACTACACAGACAAGAAGAGGCTGGGATGGGTTTGAGTAGGAAATGAATATTCAAATTCAGACCATGGACCCCATTATCCAAATGATGGGGCAACTATGTGGGTTAAGGGTGCCGCCTAATTCACAACAATGCTTCCAGCTGATCTCTAGTGCACACTGTTTGCATTCTAGCAACAGATAGGAACCATTGGAGAAGTAACATTTACCCCAGGCCTCAGAACAGTTTACCTTTGAAATAAGGGTGATCAAATCTACTGCACAGGGCTGTTAAATGTAAGACAGAAAGCAACAAGGTCAAGGATTGCCCCACCCAAGCCTTCCCTGGGTCTAACCCTGAGAAAAGGCCAAAATGATTAATGCAGACATTCTCAGCCAGGGTTTCATGGGGTCCGGAAAGGGAAGCCCATAAAAGCTGGCCAGGCTTGTCCACTCCAGTGGAGGAGAGCTAATTGAGTGACATTACCTTGAAGTCATTGCTTTCAGAAGAAAAAAAAAATACACTGATTTTTTTTTTTCATGAGCTAGATGGATCAATTTAGAGATCAGAGAAAAGTCATTTTCTGAAACTAAAAGTAAAATATGCAATACTCTTGGGCTGGTGTATTAGAACAGCTCAGAAGGGGACACTGTCTCTGAGCTGCCTTCAGCCATCATGAGTCCTGTGGAGGAGGCTTTCCCTTACCCAGCACCTCTTTCCTGAGGCTCCCAGGCGCCTGCGTCTGTTCCTAGTTAAGAACAGGAAAAGAGGGAAGCAAGGTCAATGCTCTTTACGTAGATGTCAACCCTATGAAAGATCACAGGCAAGCCTGTCTAGGCTTTTACAGCAGGGTTCTGTTTTCAGGGAGTTCTGTCTTTTCCAGTTCCTGCTCTGCCAAGCCAGAGGTCACAGACCGAGTTACACCTCATGAGGCCTCCTCCTACCACAAGGCCTTAGAGGCCTTAGCCTCAGAGGCCAAGGCTCCACTGCACTTCTTCTCAATCAGAAATGGTTAGAGCTCAGACATGCGCACACAAGAAGATGGAATCTGGTAGTTAATGAAAAGATTTGTTAAGGTAGCATAGATGCCCCTCAAACAAAGCATTGATAAAAAAAAATATATATATATGTGATACATTTACACAATGGAGTATTACTCAGATGTTAAAAACAAAGAGATTATGAAATTTGAAGGTAAATGGATGGAACTAGAAAAAAAAATATGCTGAAAGACATGACTCAGATCCAGAAAGAGAAACATGGTAAGTACTAACCTCTAAGTAGATATTAACTATAAAGTAAGGACAACCATGCCACAATCAAGAGGCCTGAGAGGGGAAATGATTCCATCTCCCTGAGAAGGTGAAATAGAAGAAATCTAATGGGTGGACTGGGGGCTACATGCGGATGGGAACATGAGGGATGGGACTGGGGTTAAATGGAGGAGAATTCTGAAAGAGTTGACTGGAAATGTGAGGCATTTGAGGGTCAAGTAGACATTTGGTGCAAGGCAAATTTCCAGGATTCTGCAAATATGATCCCAGCTAAGACTCCTAGCAAAAGGAGTCTGAACTAGCCACCTACTATGACCATATAACCATGTAACATAGCCACATAACCTTCAGCCTACAGTCTATCCTACTTATGGGATGTGCTGGCATTCAGGTGACATAGAGTTTAAAGGAATATCCAATCAATAACTGGTCCAGCCTGAGACCCATGACACAATATTAAGCCCACTACTGACACTGCCTGGAGGGCCAAAACCAAGAGTTTATAATGTCCACTGACCTAGGATAGAAACAAACCTAGGAGAAAAATATCATTGCAATGATACCTAATGATACTCTGCTATACTCATAGATAGGTGCCTAACCCAATAGTCATCAGAGAGGCTTCATCCAGCAACTGTAGAAAGAGATGCAGAAACTCACAGTCAACAGTAGGCTGAGCTCAGATCCTGTAGAAGAGAGGGAGAAAGGACTGTAGGAGCTAAGGCCTCAGGACATCACAAGAAAATCTACAGAATTAACTAACCTGGCCTCCTAGGAGCTCACAGGGACTGAACCAACAACCAGGTAGCCTGCAGAGGACTGACCTAGGCCCTCTGCATATGTGTGAGAGTTATGTAGCTTGGTCTTCTTGTGGGATTCCTAACAGTGGAAGTAGGGACTGTCTCTGATTCTTTTGCTGGCATTGGGGACCCTATTCCTCCTACTGGATCACTTTGCTCAGCCTTAATACAAGGCAAGGTGCTTAGTGATACGCCATGTTTGTTGATATCTATGAGAGTCCTGCCCTTTTCTGAATAAGAACAGAGTAGTGGATGGGTGGGGGAGGCAGAAGGGACTTGAGCGGAGAGGGGGGCACTGGGGAAGAAGAGAGAAGGAAAACTGCAGTCAGATTAAAAGAAATTAATAATTTAAAAACAAGTTGAAAGCTAAGATTCTGTATATCCAAATGCAAAAGCTTCTAACTTCTGAAAAGTAAAAATTAGGCATGAACTGTGTCTTTTCTATCCATGAATATATTTTACAATTCCTCCTAAAATGTGAGACAGAAATGGTAGGTGGTAAAGCAGAGCTATGAAAAGATCTTTTAAGAGTGGTTTTTTTGGTTTTTTTGGTTTTTTTTTTTTTCCCTTTCCACTTTTATTTTAACCCAAGAAGAAGAGTATGTCTTCTGGTGAAGTTACTTAAGCACCTGCAAATTCTAATTTCTTAAAACCAAGGGAAAGTCAAAACTTTACAATGATCAGAAAGTTCCAGAGAAAGCTGATTTTCAGCATTTATGACCTATATTTTCAAGGGTGGTCACACCCCTACACACCCCACAGGTGACAGAGTGACTGACCTTGCCCAGTGTAGGTCAATGTATGTTTTATGCATAGATTTAAAGACGGCTTAATGGCATCAACATGCCCTCAGTGCCCTTTCCTGAGAACGGGTGGTTCAAGTTTACTTTGGGTTCACTAGCTCTGGGGTATCCAAGAAGCTATTCTGGAGATTCCAAAGAGTCAGATATATATTTTACACAGAACCGAGGACAAATCTAGTTCCTAGGCATATGCCTTCAAGTGCTGGCTGGGATGTAACAGGTTGGTGTAGCCATTAGCTAAAAGTGTCTAGGACCTAAGACTCTAGATGCTGAGGACTTTAACATTTACATGCAGATCAACAGAAGTTATCATTTCAAAGATGCTGGGGGGTGGGGGTAGAAGATCTCGGGCAGTTTGTATTGCTGAAACAGAATATCACAAAATAGGTAGCCTTAGTCAGTCACAAATTTCAACCTGGTGTCTCTGCATGCCTCAAGTGTGAGTTGGAAATTCTAGCCAAGGGCAAATGAGATGGCTCAGTTGGTAGAGACCATTGCCAACAAGCCTGGAGATCTGAGTTCAGTCCCTGGGCACCACGTGGTGGAAAGAGATGGCTGACTCCTGCAAACTGCCCTCTGACCTACATATGCACCCACCACGCAAACACACACACACTAAGTAAATAAACACAATTTTAAAAATTCAGCCCCAATTCTTAGTGGCCATTCTTTGTTATTCACTAATGACCACCTCAGTCTATCTGTCCACACAGAAGATAGAAAGAGATAGAGTTACAGATAAGTAGATACACTGATAGAAAGAGAGATGATAGGTAGGTAGATAGATGGATGGATAGATGATAGATAGATGATAGGTATATAGATTGATAAATATGTAGATAGATGATAGAAGATAGCTAGCTAGCTAGATGATAGATAGATATAGATAGATGGATAGATAGATGAGAAATAGATGATAGATATACAGATTGATAAATATGCAGACAGATGATAGAAGATAGCTAGCTAGATGATAGATGATAGATATAGATAGATGGATAGATAGACGATAAATAGATGATAGATATATAGATTGATAGATATGTAGATAGATGATAGTAGATAGATAGATAGAAAGCTAGATATATGGTAAATAGATGATAGATGAGTATGATAAATAGATGATAGATGATGTATAAAGAGAATTACAGATATAGAAAAGGGAAAGAAGTATAGAGATGGGTGAGATAGATGTAGAGATAAATGAAAGGAAGACTAATCTTGTCTCAATACTAGATGACAAGAAGATTCTGCTCTTCAGTCTAGGGCTCATGGGAAAGGTAATCTTGAGATATGATGGGAATCTTCATCCTTAAGGTTTCCATGTAAGTGTTCTTATATTTACTACTGACACTAAAGAATTATCACAGAAGTTAGATAAGGTGTTATTTGGAAAGTTCTTAGTAGGCACTCTGTAAAAGTTTCCTGTTTCTTCAGATCACTTTGGGGTGATAATTCTAAGTGTCTCTCATTAAACATCTCTAATTAAAGCCTTGATTGTTAATTACATTAATTACCCTGATGAGAACAGCTGGAGAGACAATCGCAACACGTCTACAGAGCAGCTCCGGGTCACACTCCAGTTGGCTCAAGGCTGCCAGGGTGTGTGCAGCTGCCCTGGCTCTCCCCATTGTGGGGCAGACTGCATTTAGTTAGCCTCTGGGAGTGCAAGGGAGGCAGAGGCTTGCTGCAGACTGGATGGGATGAGCTTGGAGCATGCCTCTAGAGCATCCAACCCAGGAAAGTCATCCCAGAGCACTGTGTCACCCCACCTCTGCTGGAATGGAAATCAGGACCAGATGGATGGCCCTTCCTTGTGAACCTTGCCAAAGAGGGCCAGGCTGGCTTGTGGCTTCTTTTTTTAATGAATAATGTCATATTTTTTATCCATGTATCCCCTTGTTCAAACTCCCTTCCCCCTCCCATCCTTCCCAGTCACTCTCTCTTGTCCCCATCACTTTATCTCCTCCCCAGCAAGGGCAGGAGGTCCCAAGGTCCGAAGGTGGTTTAGTTCAGCATCCACTCCAGGCAGATCTGCTTTCCTCACCCCAACATCAAGACTGGGTCAGGTGCTCCTCTGGAGGGAAAGGGCTCCAAGGTGCTGGTCCAAAGGCTTGTGGCTTCTTGTCTTATGCAACTCCACAGTGCACTGTAAGGATACTTGAAGTCCTACTTGGCATGTGAAAGTAATAATGACTTATACTAGCTAACATTTGTCTGTTCTGACACACATGTGCACATATGCACATGTCCATATGTTAATCCTTGTGGCCAGCCTGGGAAGAAAGAGACCCAGCTACTGACACAACATGCCCATGGTCTGTGGTAACATGGCAGATAAGGAGTCTTACTGGTTTTATAATTCTCTATGGTTCTCATTACAATTGGATATGTGGCATTGACACTAGGGGGAGGGATAGATGATAGGTAAGATTGACTGCTTGGGCTTGAGGGCATGGGCAAAGTTTCAATGATGAGATCAGGTTATAAGGAAAAAGACCCCCAAGTCCAGCCTGAACATGGAGATTTGCTCAGCCATACAGATAGCTGAGGAGCACAGGAGAAGACTTTCATAATGCAGAGAAAACTGCCTGTAACCACACAGGGCATTTCTAAGACAGTGAGGGAGGGCTTTACAAAGACAATGAGTAAATGAAAACACAAAAGAGGTGCTGAGGGTGTTGGTGAAATAGACATATGTAAAATGAAACATGTGTATGTATGTGTGCAGATGTGTGTGTATCTATATGCATGTTATGTGTGCATGTATGGGTGTGTAGTATGTGTGAGAGCACAGATGTATATATGTACACAAGTGAATATGTATATGTATGTGTGTGCATGGGTACATGTATGTTAAATGTGTATATATATATGTGTGCATGCATGTACAGATGTGTGTATATGTTATAATTTTAGTATGCACAGGTGCCTATACCTCTGTTTGCCCTTGGAAGCAAAAGGATGGTGCCTTGAGTCCCACTCTATCACTTTTTGTTTTATTCTCTTAAGATTAGGTGTTTCTGGAGCTTGAAGTTACACTGGCAGCCAGAAAGTTCTGGTGACTCCCCCGCCTCTGTCTCCTACATAGTGCTGGGCTTACAGACAGGCCATGACCAAGCACAGCTAGACATTTTTAGAATCTTAATTTTATGCTTGAAAGATAAACTTATTTAAACATTTCAGAAAAATCTAGAACACTTTTATAACTACTGAAATATTAGCTTTTTTAATAAAACAAAACAACAATAACAAGAACCACTTCAAAATGCAGGATATAAAGCCCCTGAATGTGGTTGGTATATATGTACATGAAGCTAGGAGAAGGTTCTGAGGAGTTGGAGAAGGAAAACATGGGGTGGATATGATTAAATACATTAAAAAATGCATGAAATTCTCAAAGAATAAATTATATAGACAGATACACACACACACATACACACATGCACAGACAGGCATGCACACACACACACTGCCATGTTCAAACCCAGGCCCACAGTGCCCTTCTGTACTCACAGCACTTGAAAGGTGCAGCCAAGACCATTGAAAGTTCAAGGTCAGCCATAGCCTTTTAGTAAGAACTTGTCAGAAAAAAAAAGTCATTTGGGTTCTATTAAAACTTAGCCTCATAAACAGAATTTTAGGACACACTCTGGAGTGGAGATATTTGCAGCCCACAAACCATAAAGAAATAAACAACTAGAACCTTGAAGGAGCACCACAAATAGCAGGATAAACAACAGAACTAAAAAGCATAAACAGAGCAGGGAACTTGAAAAGCACAGAGATGCAACCGGAGTCTCGGCTCACAATTGCTCATGCTCTAAAAATGTGTGTAGCGCAGCAGCATGAGTCTGCTGCAGAAGCGGGCACAGACACAAATCACAGAAACTGTGTGTTGCAGCCATGATCCTCTCTTCGTTCACTACTGGGAACACAAATTGGTGCAGCAAATTTAGAGACTATCTGGGGCATTTCTAATGAAGCAAAGCTTTGCTGACACTGTGATGTAAAAATCCCACAAGTGCAACTGACTAACTAGGAAACTGCATCCAAACCAGGAGAGAGAGGCTCGTTGGGCTGTGCACAATACTTACTGCCTGTGATAAAAAAGACTGGGAGTTGCATGACCACCTCTGAGATCTCCACATAATCCTGCTGGGTGGAGAGAGATGGATGTGTAGAGAGACAAAGAGAGAAAGCTCACACATGAAAGCCTTTCTTGGAGGCTCCGAGGTCCTGTGACAGATCACCTGCACAGTGTATCCAGGAAGCTGCAGGTACCATTCCAGTTGAAGACTGGGCCTGAGAGCCTGGGAACCCCAGTTAAGTCACAGACCTGAAAACCTGGAGCACTTGTGCCGTGGACCTTTAGGAAGGATAGAAGTCTGCTCTCAATCTGGGAAAGATTATTGGTTGTTTCATTGCTCTGTTCTAGCCTTCAATAATTGGCGGATGCTGTTCCCACAAAGGAAGGTGGGTCTTCTTCACTTGCCCTTCTGGGGACAAGGTAATATATGTATGTGCCCAGGCCCATGAATAGGCCTTAATGTAGCCACATAAAACTAACCTCCCCTGACACCTTCTTGACCTCTCCCTGGTGTGACCTCTGCCATGCCCAGTGCTGTCCCTTCTCTGAAGGAGCTTTCGACCAATCACAATTATGCTCTGACCAAGGCCTTATTGATATTGAAACCTCTTTCCCATCCAAAGCATAAAAAGGAAGTGAGGACACTGTCATCCCTGCCAAGCAGGAGGAAAGGTACAGAGGTGACTCCCAAACCCGAGAACAGCCAGAGAGGTGGCTGGTATCAGACCAGACAAAGTCCTAAGTTCTGACTGAGTGAAGCTGGCTAAAGAAGCTTGACACAGGAAGTGAATGTGATGGTACCGGGCTCCCTCCTTGCATTGTGGAGGATCTGAAATGACAGAAACAATTCCCTCTTCTTCAAGAGAGATTAAACCACCATTTGTCAAAAAAAAAAAAAAACAAAAAAAAAAAACAAAAACAACTATACATCTGGACCAAGAGCAGAGCCTGGTGGAGTAGGGCACTTACAGGATGAAGTGATAGGTAGAAAGAGACTGTCCATGAATATCCAGCTCAGTATCTCTCCAATGCCTTAACCACAGGAAATGATCCCAAGGAGAAGGAAGTGCTCAGGGCTGGGCTAGCACATTAGACGTGTATAGATGAGCACAGCCTGTGGGAACAGAAAAGAAGTGCAAAGCAAACTTTCTTAGTGAGTGTTGTAGAGGGAGACATTGTTAGTTTGTGACTCTCATGATCCAAAAAATAAGGCAAAAAGGTTGGAAGGAGTTGGTTAGTGTCACAGGAAGTGTCACTTTAGGGCAAGGAAACTAATTCCTGATCCACCTCTGAAGAACAAACCAAGTTCAGGGTTTGACAATCAGCCCCTGAGCTGTGGATACAATTGTGAGCAGGACTTGGCATCTGGGTGACAGACAGGCTGCCTTATCTACAAAAGCCTGATGCTGCTAATTAAATGAGCAGGGATCCCAAGGAGCTTAGGGACAGCCCTTTTATTTCCATCATCCTGATCATCCTGCTTGGCTGTTACTGTCCAGGTGCACAGACGAAAATGAGGGTAGTACTTTGTCTGAATCCATCTTCGTGCTTAGGATGGATGTCCTTGTGTGGCAGCTGATGGGGACCATCTTCTGTCCTTCCTTGCTTCTTCTTTTTATCCTTTTGAATTTGTAATGTGGTAGATTCTAGACAGTAGTTAAACCAACTGTGGATATGCCCAGACAGTTCTAGCTACCTCAGCTAATATTGTTCCTTCTTACAGACTCAAGAGGGATACTTTATAAAGCTCTCATATTTAGGAATACAAATAGAGGAAACAATGAGGAGACATAGTTCATATTTGCTGACTTAGAAACAGCATTACAGTTGCAGACTCCAGTTTCCAGGTAAAATATTTAGGATACGATATTGCTGAACAGAGTTCATGTAGAAAAAGAGAAAGGATGGGGTTAAAAAAAAAGGTAAAAGTTTATTTACTGATAAGTTAATTGATTGTTATAAAGGAAGCAAATGTCCTTAACACTTAAGAAATGTCACGTCTGTTCAGCTCTTGAGAAGTTGTGGATCTCTTTAGTATTATTTTTTTGTCTGAGTAGAGACCTAAATACTTCAAGGATTATTGCTGTAGTGGTTATGATTTACAAGTTTGAAGTTGAATAGTTTACCCTTGTAAAGCAGGCGGAGGGGGGTGCAGGTCTGAAAGATCACTGGCTTCACTAATTCAGACACACATGCTCACATGCAATCTCACATTCTGGACTACTGCTTCACAAGTGCATCAAGAGTGGCTTCACTCCATGGCCCCAGCATGCACCATGTTCCCACTGAGCACCAAGCTGGACTGTCAATCTCTCTGGCCTCCTCTGTCTTTCCTGGAAGGGCTCATTCTGGAACAGGCAGTTGTCTTCGTTTCTTTTTGTTGCTGTGGTAACTGACCCTGACAAGAGCTACTCAAGACAGAAGGAGTTTACTCTGGCGCACAGCCTGAAGTACAGTCCACCAAGGAAGACAGGTCAAGGTGGCAGATGCCTAAAGCAGCCGGTCACATCACATCCACCATTGTGAGACAGAGGAAGACATGAATGCATGCAAACCTTCAGTTTATCTCCTCTTTAATACAGTTCAGACTCCCTACCCAGGGAGTGGTCCCATCCACAGCTGTGATGGCTCTTCCACTGGAGTTGTCTTAAGCAAGACAATCCCTTACATGCATGCTCAGAGGCTAAACAATCTCTTACAGGTTGTGGTAGGTTAAGGAAAAATGGTCTTCTATGCCTATGTGTTTGAATCTTTGGTTCTTGGTTAGAGGAACTGGAAGAGGCATGTTACTAAGTGTGGGCTTATATACTTATGCAAAAATGTGAATCTAACTGATGAGACTCAAACAGGGTTGCTACTTCTTATAGATTTGTTTTTCTCATGAGTCCCATTCTACAAAATTATGGATTTAAACATCATTGAACTGGTTAATTGGCAATTACTTTAAAACTTGTGTTTGATTTATTCTGAACTGTATGAAATCCATACATCTTTCATGTGAAGTTTAAAAATGTTAATTGGCCAAAGTACATAGAATAAGTGTCTACAGGATGATCAGCCACAAAACAAGACATGTGTATCACATACCCCTATTCAAGGCTTAAGGGGCATGGCAGAAGAGGGGCCTGGAAGACTGTGAAAGCCAGAGGCCTTGTGGACATGACTAAACCACTATTCTTATGACCTCGCAATAACTGTGGCCACATGTACATGATCTGCACATAATGAATGCAGTCAACATTACATCAAGGAGAGGAGAGGAAGGCACATGAGCCCCTACTGCTAGTTCAGGGGCTATTGACAGTTGATGACTCCTATAGGAGAAAGAATCAGTGTTCTTTAGGAGCATGCCTACTAGAAGACTGACCACGCTCCAGTGAGTGGCATCCTATACCCATTTATAGGTGAGCAACACCACTTGGTATCAGTGTGGTTGTATTGTAAGGACATGAAGTTGAAAGTGAGAGGAAGACATATTAGGGCGTTCTTGGAGAAGTTTCCGAAAGCAGTGAATGTTAAAATAATAGGACTCCACTGTATGCATGAATACAATCCTCAAAGAATAAGTAATGTTTAAAAGTTGAGTGCTTTGGAATATTTTAGACCTTCCTCTAAATTGAAACCATGTATGTTTTGCTTTGATGTGGACAATAAATACTCACCTCTTTTCTTACTCCACATAAGAGGAAATAGCATAATCTATTAAGAGGAATACAGATTTCTAGATCTAGAAAACCTCCACCCAGCAGTCTTCAGTCACAGATCTAGGATTGACATTTAGGTAAATAACCAAGCCTTACTTGGTGACACAGCTAACACTAGACCCCTGCTCTTGAGAACTTTGAATAATGCTAATTTTTAAAGCATATGCCTTGTGCCCTAGCTATCTGTAACAGTCAACTTGACACTCATCAGACTTAAGAAACTGCCTGTGGATGTGTCTATGAGAGATTGTTTTAAACATTAAGAGATATAGGAGGTCCCAGCACACTGTGGGCATCACCATTCAAAGCAAAGAACGTTATTTGCTGTGTAAGAAGCTAAATTAAGCATAAGTCTGTGAGCAAGCTAATAAGAAACATTTCTTTGTGGTTCTTGACTCCAGGTTCCTGCCTTGTGTTCCTGCCCTGATTTCCCTCAATGAATGGTTCATAACCTGGGAGTGTTAGTCAAATAAGCACTTTTTTCCCAGGTTGCTTTTGGGTACAGTGTTGTCATGGGAACAGAAGAAAACAAGGATCTCTTGCTGCACAATATCTTATCACTTCTGTGTTTGCCTAGGAGCTTGGTCTATTGTGTATTTTCTGAGTGTTTTGGGATTTCTCTCAGTTCCTTCACCTCTTCCTCTCCCACACACTTCACCAAAACTCCTCTCCTCTATGCTCCTGATTGAGTGTCCTGTGTCCAGATGACATCATCATGGAGCTTGGGTAGAATGAGTGAAGGGGGAGAGTGCTGATATTGTCACAAAGCTGGCCATTCACTGGAGTTCATGGGCACTGTAGAGCAGCTCTGTGGCTGCTCATGCATACTTCCCATGCCCTGTGAAGGATACACATAAAGTTGTATAGGCAGGATTCATCAAGCCTTTGCCTACATCATGTCCTGTGCTGTATAATAGCATAATATAACATAATAATCTTGAAAAATTGAAAATGGTGTTGTATCCACTTGAATCTGAGCTTTAAGGATGATGTAAGTTGTACTCAAGACTACATAGAAAAATGGACAGTCTATATAACCCAAGCATCCTTATAAGTCAGCAGGTAGACATAAAAAGGGTTTAAGCTCCTTGGTTTCATCTGACTTCATACTTAGTGAGTTAAAAAACAACTCACTTTTTCCTAAAGAGACCATTTAGTGAACTTTCTCACATTGGAAAGACTATGATGTCACCAGTTTGTAACATCCCTGCTCAAAGGAGACTACTAAGGTCCAGGACTGGAGGGACAGCCCACCAGCTCATGCTTACCACACAGGCATGAGGGCCTGAGATCCATCTTGACAGTGCTCATAGAAAGCAGGCTAAGGGGGTGTAATGTGTGGCCCAGTGCTAGGAAGGAAGAAGCACAAGGATCCCTGTGGCTCTCTGGCCAGTCAGTCCAGCCTAAGAGTGAAGTCCCAGGCTAACTGCGAGACCTTGTCTCAAAACACAGGTGGGTAGCAACTGAAGAAAAACTACATCCAAAGTTAACCTCTACCCATTACACATGCAAGATTACACACACACAAAATACACGAGCACACACATGTACACACATGCATGTTCACACACATACAAAAACACACATACACAGAGGGGGGGGATTCTGAGACAACATTATATAGCAATGCTTTCTAGCCAATAGTCAAAGAACTTGAAGACAAAAAAATTAAATTTTCCAAAGCTTAAATAATATTGAAAATACGAAAGAAAACTCAGACAAGATCAGCACAGGAGAGGATCAACTATCAGCAAACAGAGGTTTCTATTCCAAAGATCACAAGAAAATATGGTAAGATATGACAGGACAATAAAATAACAGAAGTGTCAGAAGTACCTGTCTCAGACCTGAGGAGTGATCTGAGTCCAGAAGGGAACTTACCAGAGTCAAAACCTCAGTGCCCTGAAGAGAAGAACAGAGATATAGGGAGAATTAACCATGTTACGTGTAGACGGAAATCTGTCAGATTTCTCATTAACATTATTTTGATGATAAAGACATCATATCTTTGATATGTTGTGAGAAAAAGATTTTAACATAGAATTTGCACCCACTAAGCATTAATCATATGAGAACAAAACCAAATATGTCCCAGGTATAAAAAAATCTTTAAATTTTATCTTCAAAGCCTCCTGCATATGGAACTCACATAAAACATGCAATTATCAAAAGGAGGGAAAAGTAACAAAGAAAAGGAAGAAAAACCAGTGTTTCATATTTAAATGGTCACAGAGACTGCAGAGTCCTGTGAGATGATGGTGTCTGGTGTCCAGGTTGTCTAGAGACCACAAAACAGAAGTATGAGCTGGTAATAGCCTCACCCTGAAGGGCTAAGAGTGCCTTCTAGACATCAGAGTGGAGGGAGCTGGCTGCTCAGAAGGGTCCTCCTCATCGGGACTCTTTGCTCATCTGCTACATAATATAGATTAGTGCTGTGATGGAAATTTAGAAAAGCCAACTGTAAATAAAGAGGTTTTCTGAAAAAGAGAGACCCTGGGATTAAGTGATTACTCTCTCTTCAGGTCTTGCCTCAAATGCTCAACAAGTTCATGAACTGACTCTAAATCCTTAATGTGCAGCAAGTCAGTACACTTAAGAGTGAATGTCCCCATAGCTTCCGGTTCTGCTCTCGAGACCAAGTGCTGTCTGCAGAGTCCCAGCGCACTCTGGAGCAGGGGCGGATAAACTCTGCAGGTCACCAGACCCGCAGCTCCTGCTGAGGGAAGCTGCACGGCTACCCACCGCCACCTTCAACTGAGCAAGCCAACATCTGCAGGGGTCTCTGAAGGACAGACTCAGACCCTGACCAGAGGGGTGACAGGAGGCACACAAATCCGAGTGCCACAACTGACCAGGAGCCATCTAATCGTGAACCACTGAAGCCATGGGCAAACGTCAGTGCAAAAAATTACATAATAATACAAAGGACAACATGGTAACTCCAGAAGAGA
>PVIH01015293.1:0-50237 GCA_004025045.1 Sigmodon hispidus | reverse complement strand
AAATTCAGATTTTCATGCTTTTAGGGCAAGCATGTTAGTTATGTGCCCTGTCCAAGGTTTTCTTTTCATAAGACACAGACTCTATTTTGTAAGGTATTTTAACTTGAATTTTAATCTACTATGACCCACCAAACTTCTAGTTTCTGACTAAGCCCAGTTCAACCCTGACCTCATCCTCCCTCTTCAGCAATGTACACCATAATTGACTTCCTGCCTTCATTCTTACCTTATTTCTTTCATTTCTTACCATGTCCAGGTAACAAGCATGGAACCCTGAGGTTTTGATCACTCTGTATGTCTCTAGACCACCAATGTAAGGAAAAGACAGGGAGGGCCAATGACATGATCTGAACCTGGCATTGAAATTAATCCAATACTCTTTGCTATAACTTGGTAAATCAAATCAATGAGTTGCAAGATCTACAAAGAGCTCACACTCCAAGAAATGTTACCAGCCACAATGAGCATTGTATGTAACCACAGACTGTTTAACTCGTTTGTATCAAATATGGTTGTTTCAAGGTAAAGTGGGATGAGCTTCTAATGACCACTGCTTTCCAATGTGTCCTAGAGTTCATATTGCTCAAGCAATGTCAGTTTATTTTTCCCCAAGTGAAAGCCATGACAAGAAATCAGTCCTCTTGCATTTTAAATAAAGTGAATGAATAAACACATGCATAAATGGTAGATGAATGTTTTCAAAATATTAATAAATAAAACAGTTTGAGTGGCCATTTATCTTTAACAGAAGTCACTGATGAAGGAACCATCACTTTTTGAGATGTTCCTGACAAGGTTGTCCATAACTCTAGAATTCCTACATTGAAAAGCAATCCTTGTAAGTTATATAGATTATAATTGGGTGGCTTCTTAAGTCATAATATTAAGATTAAAAAGTAAGCATTTTCATCCCTTCCCTAATGTTTTAGACCTCTTGATCTTTAAAACTTCATTTATTTTATTATTTTCTGTGTGTGGGTACTTTGTGTGTTTGTTGCAGCACATGTGTGCAGTACCAAGGGAGGCCAGAAGAGGGAGTCAGATTCCCTAGAACTAGAGTTACAGACATTTGTCAGCTACCATGTTGGTTTCAGGAATTGAACCCAGGTCCTGTGGAAGAGCAGCTGGTGCTCTTAACGACTGAGTCATTTCTCTAGTCATTCCTCCTTTTTCTTGTTGCTCCTTTTCTTTCCCCTGCTTTTGTGAAATGGAGTCTCATATGGCCCACACTGACCCGGAACTCAGTATTCACTTGAAGTTGGCTTTGAATTTCTGATCTTTCTGCCGCCACCTTGCAAGTGTTGCCTGACAGGCATGTCCCATCATGTCCAGTTTGGATTATGGATTTTAATCACAGATTAATTCATAGTGGCAGATGTCACCCAAGCCCCTACTGATTGATTTGTACCTTCCAAACAGAATTTGAGGTTAGGCCATTCTGACCTTCTTCTGTTAGATATCACACATGTTCTTAAATGTTAATGGTGCAAAGTTAGTCTCTATTTCCAGCAATCCATTTCTCAATCTGACGTGGTCTGTTATCTACCAGCTGTTTCTTCCAAACCAGTCTAGCCATAGAAGAGATACATGAAATTGGGCATCTTCATTATTTATTTCCTCTAGTGCCTCCAGGATAGCCAATACACTACTACAAGGGAGTATGAAAACACTATCCAGTGTTTGGGACTTCTATTTATTTTTAAATATCATGAGGAAATAGATGGTTCCAGGGCTGGATCTATAAAAGGATAAGATGAGCCTGGGTTCTTGTACCACAAAGAAAAGTGCGAACAAGGGAGTCAGACTGAGTTGTCACCTTCTGGAGATACTGGAGTGAACTAAACAGCAAAATAAATAAGGATTATATGTAACTCAAATCCAATTTAAAAGTCCAACAGTCCATATTGATATAAACAAAGCTCAAAAAAAAAAAACAGAGAAGAGATGACTTTTCCTTATACAGAATACCAGCCAATAAGGAGAAGAAATAGCAGGGCTTAGAGAATCACTATTTTCTAGCCATTCAAAGTATTAATTCAGATGAGAATCCTGTGTAGATAACCAAAACAATTGAATGAGTTAGCCAAGGGTCCTTATAATCACATAGTCTCAAAGCATCCCCTCATAAATTATTAGTTACGGAAATAAAAAAGACAGTAGCATGGTTATGGCCAATACTACTTAATCAAGCAGTCAAGGGTGGCATCAATACTGAGCAAACTGACATCATGAACCTGGTGTTGGGCTTCACTGAGAAGCCTGTGTTGAATGGCCTCAACCTGAACATGAAGATGAGAAAACTGTGCACAAGTCAACCTTGAGGGTCATTCTACAAAATGGCAACCCAAGCTCCTCCAAAACTACTGTGGAAGTTGAAGAAAGGCCTTGGAATTGTCTGAAAACAAGTGAGATTGAAGAGTTGGATAACTTGATGCAGTGTTAGTTTCTGGATTTGATCTGGATTCAGGAACAACCATAAAAATGCTTTTAAAGATGAGACGTTGTGACGAGTGTGGTAGTGCATGCCTTTAATCCCAGTATTCAGGAGGCAGAGGCAAGTGGATCTCTGTGAATTCAGTCCATTCTGGTCTACAAAGCAGGTTCCAGAACAGCCAGGACTATTACTCAGAAAAACCCTGTCTCCAAACCAAAAAGGGGGTGGGGAACATCATGAGGATCATGAGACAAATGGCCAATTTTCCATATGGCAAGGAAGTGAAATTGTATGAGGACTAGTGGTTCTGATTGCAGCCATAATCCGGTGGCTTTAGAAGAAAATATTCTTCTTTGTAGGAAATAGATACTGAAGAATTTCAGGTAGAGCATACTGATATCTGCAACACTCTCTTATCACGATCATCACTACATCAGTACATATGTGTATTTATGATGTACAATGCTATGTGTATTTATGATGTGTATGCTGTATGCAGAGAATGATTAAGACAAAATGTTGGTCATTGGTATATTCAGGCAAATAATACATGGAATTTCATTCTGCTACTGACAAATTTTCTTTTGTTTGGTTAATTCTTTTAAAGGCTCAACACACACACACACACACACACACACACACACACATACACACACACACACACTTAAAATCTTCTCATTAAGCAAAAACAGGGTGTCACCCCTTTAATTCAGGCAATGACTTGCTAACAATCTACACCTGCCCTAACCAATAAGCAACAAGTAGCCACATTTGTGATGAGATCTAAGCTGAAATGAATTAAAAATGCATGAGATTTAAGATTCATTTCCTTGAGGTCTCTGGCCACACCCATAGAAAGATCTATTGGCAGGTCTGCCAGGAGAAGAAGAAAATCTGTGTTTGTCATTTAGAAATGACCTTGAGAAAGTTGTTCTGTGTCTGTGGCCTTCCTCTTCCATCACTGTATGATGAGTATAGTCATAGCTACCTCACAGTGAGGAAGGGGAAGAGATGCTGAAGACACATCTTGCCTCTACTCTGTGTGTGAATTCAGTTCCTGATTCCTCTACGCTCTATGTAGAGATGAGTACCCAGCCTGACAGTTGATCTAACTGCTGTCCTCTTAGTCATAACTCTCTTCTTGTCTACTAGGTGACCTAAGTGTGTGTCTCAAACCCTATAGATAAAACAAAAGTATAAGATAGTGAGCCAACCATGCTGTGACAGTCACTGGTACCCAGGCTTTGTTTACTGATGTTACACATTTCAATAAAATTTTAGAAAGGCAATGTATGGGACCTAACTTTGCTTAGATTAACATATACAGCCTTTCGACCTCCTTCACAACACCAGGATCCACCTGATATACGTTTTTGTCTACAGACTCTCTATAAAATAAACCTAATTCAGTATTTATTCTGTCTGGTACATTCTTGAGTATCATGACACCCTCTGTCATTGCTGGCCTGTTCTACACAGGGGCCAGGGCTCCTGGGATGCTGAAGAGCTCTTCTTGCTTTCAAGTGAAACAGACTCCTTTCTTGATTTCTCACCATCGCATTTCTTCCTATCACACTGCTGCCATATTGTTCTTACAGACCTTGCTCAGGCCAGGGTCCCCAGCCCTATCTTGTTTGTTTTTTTCATCTGGCTTGTGGGTTCTGTAACTAATATCCAACTCCAGTCCTCAGTTTCTTGCTGTTATTGCATCCATCCAGCTTCTATGTCTTCTCTAACTCAGTTCCTAGGTAACTCAGTTCTGCTTCACTTCAACCTTTGAAATTCTGTTAGTGTCCAGGAAACTTAGGATGACTTATGCAGCACACCAGAGATTGGTATCTTTCCCGATGGTAGCTCAGCTCCTACCCCTCCTTTTTGTCCTATGGCACAGTACATTACTCAAAGATGCCTGCACTACTACATTCTATGCTACCCTATATGCTCTTTTACAGTGTGACGTTCACACTCACTCTTTTAGAAATATGTGTATACCTTCCCTTTGCTCTTGGCAGATAGATGATCATGGTGAAAGTGATGCTGTGTGACTTCTAAGGTCATAAACTGAAAAAGAAAGGACAAGGTGACACCTGATTCTATGGGCTGTTCATGTTTGGAACCAAGCTGCCATGTCCTAAGGAAGCCCAGGGAAAAGCCACATGTAAGGGTGATGGTTCCCATTGTACCCCAGCCAACAGCCACCATCAAATGGAAGGCATATGATTAAACGTGACTTTAGAATATTTCAGTCCCAAGCCTTCAAGCTGTCCCAACTGATGCTTTGTAGAACAGAGAAAAGCTGTCCCCACTGAGCTAAGCTCAGATGACTGGTTTGCGAGCAAAATTAATGCTGTCATTACTTCACACTGCTACAAACATTGTCTAATCAGACAGCACTGCTGTGTTCACTTTACTGCTAGATATATGTCGGTATCAAGGTAGTGCAAAGTAACCCTGCCTGGCAGTCTCCACACTTTAGTGTTTTGAGGACTGTGGCAAGACTCTGATCAGGTGCTTTGTCTATTGGGAAGATATTTCTCTTTCTGTTGAGAAGGAATTTCCCTCATATCAACCTTACCCCTTCCCAAGAAGGTGCATGCCTTGCCCCTTTATCGAAGCCTCATTGTCAGCTGGGATGCTGGGTGAGACACTAACATGCTCAGGAAAAAGTTCCCCAAATACTCAACCTGACACATACACCTCAACAAGCTGTTGACTTGATTACAGAATCACATTGTGGAGGACATCATCAGATTGATATGATGCCATGAGGGCAGAGAAAGATCATACCTGCTTGACTGTGTGTGAAGAAGATTCTGTGTGCTTTTCCTCTTGGTATTGTAGATGGAACCCAGGGTCTCTCACATGCTGGACAGGTATTCTACATTGAACAACAGCACAAGCTTTTTGTAATTTCTTTATTTATAAGTTCTTTATCTTACCAAGTTACCCAGGCTAGTAAGAAACACATTCTGTATCACAGACAGACCTTGAACTAGCAATTCTCTTGCCTTAGTCTCCCAAGTACTTGGGAATACAAACCTGCAACACCCACCATATTCAGCTTCTAGATATTTCTGAACACTATATGATAAACAAGTGACAGGCAGAGAAGCCCAGCTGCAGTTCCTGGTTAAGATCTATTTATAGATATGGATATCTTGATATAGACTGTTCTCTTCACATGCAGAAAGAATACTTTCTTTTCCTTTTATTCCATTTCCATATGTTTTACTCACCTGCAACAAACTCATATCTGTGAAGGCTGCTCCCCTAATGGAAAGCTGCAGTAAGTGCATTATTTCTGGCAACAAGTCCATCCCCACAGTGAAGTGGACTTACCCAAATCAGCTTCATTGAATTAGTTTCATTCATATTCTATCATAGCAATTGTTTATGATGCTATGATTGACTTACAGTTGGCAGAAGATCTTCATGTTGCTAAGTCTATCCCCTAGTCTCTAAAAATTGCTCAGGTCACACATAGGGTTTGCTTTAAACACATGACTCTGTTTTCATTACCATAGACAAGTTGCTCAGGGACAAACATATGTTAAAAGCTGAGCAAGAATCTCTCTTCAAATATGAGTGGAAGCCAAATGTGGTGGCATGCATCTGTAACCCTATAATCCCAGCCTTTGGGAGCCTGAGACAAAAGGATGTGAATTATGAAGCTAACTTAGGCTACATAGTGAGGCTTTATCTCAAATACACACACACATGCACAGATCCATAAGCACAAACATGCATGCACATATATACATGGACATATGAACAATTTGGTCAGTTGATAAATTGCATTAATGTTGGTGTTCAGCATAGGAACTTTTATTCTAGAAGAGAGAACTCTAATATCCCAGTCATTTCTGAAGGGCCACAGTATGACCCTCAGTATCTATTCAACAAGTTGCTATAAATTCTTTTCTCTCACCATAAAGAGTGATAATAGATAGGACCAGCAAGCCCATGGGTTGGTAAATGATCTGTCTGAATTCATTTGGATCTTTCATAAGCACACCTGGAGACAGGGGTTTGAAGCTAAGTGGTTTGTTTCAAAAAGATCTCTATGGAATGGGATATTAGTTGGTGTTCTCCAGAGACATGAAACCAATAGGATGTGTGTTGTAGACAAAGGAAGAGATGAAGGTGGAAATGGAGATGAAGGGAAGCATGAGGCAGATGTGGAAATGAAGATGGAAATAGAGACTGGAAATGGAAGGAAAGCTAGGAACAGAGATAGAAGTGATGACAGAGATAAAGATAAAGATGGGGATACTGTGGTGAAGAGAGAGATGTAGGTGGAGGTAAAGATGGAATTAGAAGCTAGGGTGTGTGTGGCACAAGCCTTTAATCCCAGCACTTGGGAGGGAGAAGCAGATAGATATCTCTGAGTTTGAGTTCAGCTGGGTTTATAAAGTAAGTTTCAGACAGCTAGGGTTGATACACAGAAAAACCCTGTCTCAAAAAACAAAAATAAAAAATCAAATCAAATCAAAAGATAGAAATGGAGACAGATATGGAGCTGAACGTAGAATTTCTTCTAATGAATTGGCTCATGCATTTGTGTGTCCTCATATACAAAATATTCAGGGCTTCAAACTCAAAAAGAGTTGATGTTGCAGTGGCAAGTCTGAAATCAGTCTACAGCCACTCCTTCTTCATGGGACCTTAGGCTCTTTTAGGACCTTCAACGGATTGGGTGATTTCAGCCCCTATTACAGAAGGCAGGCTGCTTTATTCAGTCTACAGATAAAACTTTTAATCTCATCCAAAAGAAAAAAATAAACCTTCATATAAACATCAAGAATTGTGTTTGACACAAACTGGACCAGCCAAACTGATGCAGAAAATTAACTGTCACCAGAAGGGAGAAAGGAGAGATGGCCAGCTATGAATCAACTCCTTGTTAAACCAGTTCTCTTCTAAGAATTTGGCTGGAATGTTGCTGGGGCAATCTGGAGACAGTATGAAAGGTGTCATGGTCCTTTCTATTTGAGAAGCAGGTGAGCAAGAGAGAGTATTTACTTTTCTATAAAAAGGGAAGAGCATCGGCCACATAGAGTTGTTATGAAGGTAGAAACAATGGATATGAGTTATTTACTTTTCTATAAAAAGGGAAGAGCATCGGCCACATAGAGTTGTTATGAAGGTAGAAAAAATGGATACCTTGGCTATAGACTACTTGAAGGACTGAGCACAGGAAGCAGGAAGAGAGAACCAAGAGCTGGAAGAGAAACTGAGGACACCAGAAATCCTCAAGGTGTTTGATGTAGGCAATGTGAACCTGCTTCCTTGAGGACCCCTGAGCAACAAACAAATGCTTTCCAGCATAACAGAGCCTGTGACTTTTAACTCCCATTTGTTAAGCTGAGTATTCCCCAGATATGGTTATGTCTACCACACTGCTGGGTTTTACTTCTGGGCTACACGGGTTCATAGGCCATAATAAAGGCCAAGAGAGAGAAACAGATGGAGAGATATATGCTGCAAGCTTGGTAGAAAACAGTTTAAGTGCCACTCTGAACTTGCAAAGCCTATCTGTTACTATTGGGGTGCTTACCGGGCACCCCCAACATCCACTACACTGCGTAAGGTGTCTGACTCTCACATCCATCAACAGGGACAAAATTACAGAGGCCAGTCCACCAAATTTTGATGAAGATGTAGAGAGCATAAAGTTCTTGTGCTCTGTGGGCGGGAGGTAAACTGGAACAACCTTTGAAGAAAGCAAGCTGATTTGGCCCAGGAGCATTCTGTTAGAACATGCCCTCATATCACCTAGTGACTAGCACATTCCAGGTGCAGAAGCCAGAGGAGCTGGCTCATGCAGAAGCCTGTGGAGGCATTTTTAAAAGCTTCTTATCACAAACCTGTTGATAGTAACAACCTGGAGGATGGCTGGCCTCAACCTCAGTTTCTATCCTTAGGAAAGTGGATAGGAAAAATACAGTATGTACATGTCCTAGCTTTGTTTATATTGCAGTAATAAAATAGCAGATAAAAAAGCAACATAGGAAAGCAAAGAGTCTATTATCTAGATTACAATTCTGTTGTACTACATCATGTTGGAGAAGTCAAGACAGAAACCCAAGCACCTAATCACATCCATAGTCAAGAGCAGGGAAAAATGAGTGCGCCCATGCTGTCTGCTAGCTTACCCAGCCTATAGAGTGATGTCACCCACAGCACACTGGATCTTCTTGTATCAATTAACAATCAAGAATATTTCCACAGACGTTACCCTAGGCCAATCTGATCTACACATTTTCTCAATTAAGACTCTCTAGGCTGCAGCAAGTTGACATTTAAAACTCACCATCATAGTGTATTCTATGACCTATTCAAGTATAAGAAGCACACACAAGACCAACTTACAGCAGTTCTTCATGATGCTGCATTGAGTAGAAAAATGTAGGAAGTTTAATGAGATATATAACAAGATACTGGATGTAAAAAAGTTAAAATTTCACTCACAACATGGTATTGTATTATTACATAGATGTGCACATGTATTAGGATACATGTTATAATGACTGTGGTGAGGGGAACAAAAGCAAATACTGGGAATAATGAGAGTGATGGCTACATAAAAGGGAATAAAAGTCAAGCAGGCCTGTACATCGAGCAAGTTTCATTATGTGCTATCAACTGGGGAGTATGATCAACCCACTACCTGTCTGTACCCAAAGGCCTAAATAGACAGGTTTTGTTGAAATAGAATCTTGCTACATAGATATGACTAGCTTCAATCTCATGAAAATCTCCGTGCCTTTTTCTCCCAAATGCCAAGATTATAGGTATGCACTGCCAGGCCAGCTGTAAATGGATGTTTTTAAAGTAAATGAAGTGACTGGCACACAGCAGGTATTCACAAATAGCTGCTAAGAATGTGGCTAAGTTGAGAAATTGTTCACAACCATGCCTAGTTAATCACATTCCCCAGAAAACATAAGTCAGAGGAGCTACTTTCTCCATTCTGGTATCAAGAGAGGTACTCAAGAGTGGACTCTGTTCTTTTAGATAGGACAAATTCTTAATTTATTTTTTATTAACCTTTGCTTGCAACTGAACACATCCACAGTTGTTTGTGTATCTGGAAGTTTATCACAAAGACCAAGTGTGGATATTTTTGCAGTACTCTATAGTTGTTGTAGGGATCATGAAATATGCTTAGCAGCACTTGGAAATTATGATAGTTATTAGAGCTACCACTCGATCATATTTAAGACATTAGTAATTGTGCATTTATCACATTTCTGGTTTTTAATATTTTTATAAGCATATTTTAATATCTTTGGCTTCCTTTGTGACTCTGTATTTATTATATATATTTAAACTATTATTTTCTGAGGAAACATTCATAAGCTGATTTGGGATGCCTTTCTGTATGCTGTGTATGCTATTGGATAATAAAAGAATTGTTTGGCCTGTGGAAAAGCAGCTTATAGGCAGGCAGGAAATTCAAGCATAGCTAAAGAGAAAGGAAGGTGAAGTCAGAGATGTGATCCAGTCACCCAAAAAGCAAGATGTAATGGAGTACAGGTGAGCCACGAGCCACATAGCAAAACATAGATGAGTAGAAATGAGTTGAGTTAAGATGCAAGAGCTAGCTAGCAATAATACTGAGCCGTAGGCCAAACAGCTTATAATTAATAAAATTGTTTGAGTTATTTGAGGGACAATAAGTGGTTGAGGCTGTGGCAGATCTGGACCTTGGGACCAAGATGGGCCAGAAACTTCTTACTACAATAAGTTTTTCCAGCTCCTGAAAGCAGCAAAGGTGAAGATCTCCTTGCCCAAACAGGATTTCTCACATCTTCTTTCAGTCTCAAGACTTGGAAAACACATGAGCAGGTCTTCTATCATGCTTTCCTCACTGACCAAGAATGGTGCTATCCAGATGTTCCAGAGTGAGAGTGGCTGATGCCACTGAGATTTTTGATGCCACAGGAGGAGAGGAACAAAGAAAAGGAAGGGAGAGGGAGAGGGAGAGGGAGAAGAAAGAAATGGGATGATCATTTGCCTGTCTTTTTCACATCGCTGAATTGAACTTTACTTTTAATAAAAGTATTATTAATAGAAATGGCACGCTCATTATTTTGCATTTACAGGATACTCAGAGACATGGACCCAGTAATTATTTGAGATGGGCCAATGCAGCATGTTCTCTATTTCTGAATATGCTTGAAACAGCATCCCTCATTTCTGAGGTAGCCTTTCCCCAGGCTATCCAACCACACAGTCTCTACTGTCTTCTTCCTCGTGTTTCTTTGCAACCAACCTCAATGATGACAAGAACTACACCGAGACACGGATACCTGACTCTGGTGGGAAGAAAGAATCTACTCCCATATTGCAAGGTCCGCACCAGCCGACAATCCCCGAGACAAGGGTTGTTTCTTCTCTTATTCAGTCCTCCAGAGCTGTGCATATTTATGGGTCCCTCTGTGGGTGACTCATACCTGCTGCATGCATTATTTGAAAAATGTGAGGAAGACCTTAAGAGCATGGTGGGAACCAGAGACGAAAAGGAGGGCAGCCCTGCTAGTATACTGAGAGTGGAGAGTCAATGCTTCCGGCTTACACTAGCAAAATGAGCCTTCTGAGTTTATGAAACACTCCCTGGGTATAGAGTCTCAGACTTCCATTGTTGAGAAAGAGAGAATTAGTTGATGGAATCCAGAAAGTAGGAGATGTCTTTGAGAGCTTTATAACTGTGGATGGTCCTGTGTACACACATATGTGTGGAGGACAGAGGTCAAGTTCAGGTGGCTTCTTGAAGTGCTTTCCATCTTATTTTTCAACACATGGTCTTTCACTGAACCTAGAACTCACCAATTTGGCTAGGCTATCTGGACAGTAGACTCCAGGGATCCATCTGTCTCCCCCTCCCCCTCCCCAGGTGATTACTGGCATGAACAGCCATGCCCAGTTTGGGAGAGTGCTAGGTATCTGAACTCCGGTCCTTTTGTTTGAGCAAGAAGCACTTCACCAACTAATCCATCTTCCCAGCACCCCCCAAATAGACTGTAAAAGATTGTCTTGTGGAACTCTCTGAATCATGTGGTTTCATGTGAAAATGTACCATCTAAATTTTTTTCTTCAGGACTGGAGAAATGGTTTGGTACTTAAGAGCACTGGCTGCTCTTCCAGAGGACTGAGATTTAATAGTAGCTCACACCTATCTGCAACTGCACTTCCCTAAGGACCCAACACCCTCATTCAAACATGAATGCAGGTGAAACACCAACACGCATAAAAGAAATATAACATTTTTTAATGGATCCTTTCCCACCATTTTTTTTCTCTATAAAGAACTGTTTAGTAACACTGAACCCCAAACTAAATAATTCCTAATACCATGTGATTCTGAGAATCCAGAACTTTTCTCTTTGGCCGAAGGGCAACACCATTTAATAATAGCTCTGTGGCAGACTCTCTCCCTTCCGTCTTTTGAAAAAGATTGCAGGATTTTAAATGTTGCTATGAGAAAGGGATATTCCATTTTGTTTGGTTTTATAGAGAACAACACAGTGTCCTGCCTCTTCCCATAGCTGGGGAACAAGGGGGCTGCTTTAAATGACCTAGGAAGTCTCTGCCTGTTGTGTCAAGTAGTAGAGCCTGAATGTTTTTGCATCAGCTGGCAGACCACCTGCTTCTAAGGAAGACCTAGTCATCTGGTGACCAGGAAACATCTTTCTCCTGACACACCTATCCCCAGACTGAAGCCCAGAGATATTTTGTACCCTAAGAACAGCTCTTGTCTGTGCCATACATCGAACTGTCAGGTTCCTCCACTCTCTCCATCAGTTCTTTGCTGATGGTGACCCAGCACGAGATGAATCGGCTGGCTATCTCCAGCTTAAAGAATCGCTCAGGCTTCTGGGTTCCAACCAGCTCCCTGGAGGCCACTGACTGTGCCCATCAAGCAAAGTGGAGCTTGAGAGCTCTCAGCCCATTGCAGAGCTGTCCAGGGAGCTGGCAGCTGATGACCCAAGCCCGGTGCTGATTGCCAATCTAGACTGCATGGTGAAATATCCTTCCTCAGAGATCCCCTCAAATACGGCTGTGATTAGTCTAGTTGATCAGACCGTCCAGAAAAAAAAGAAAGAAAGAAAGAAAGAAAGAAAACCCTCAGTGATTTAGAATCTTAATGAGAAAGCCATTCCAACAGGGTGGGACATGAGTCTAAGGTCTAAGTGAACTTTTCTTTACCAATGCATGAAATAAAGACCAATAAGGTAGACAAGAAGTAATCCTGACTTAATAAATGAGGAAGAGTTATTAACAGGATATTTACCTTTAAAAAAAAAAGAATAGAAGTGGATACTCTTCAAATGACTCTTAACAATTTGAATTCTTCACTTAGCTCAGGGTGACCTTATCAAAAAATAATTTAGGATGCAGCTCTGATAATTAGATTGCTGGGAATATGAATCTAGGTTCTCTCCCTCACTAGCTGTGTGACCCTGTGCAGACCTTGGCTTCTCTGTGTCTCAAAAGCATCACCTCTAAAATAGAGAGAACAATAAACCTACCCTCTCAGAATTGCCTTGAAGACTGAGACATGAACGTAAAGTACTCCAGACATTACCATACTGAGAACTGGAACCCACTAAATATTATATATTATAGCAAGATTCTTCCATCTGGTTTGTTTTGTTTTTCTTTTCAACGATAGTACCTGTGCTGACATCAGCTCTGGCTCTCTATAACAAAAAAATAAATCCCAGTTTCTGACAGTAAACTATGAATAAATGTGTTCGTACTGACCAGCCTCTAGCCTTTTTCACAGGAAATCTGATAAGAAATTCCGGGGGTGTGCTCTCAGCAGACAAAACCCCCTCTCTCCCCCGGCAGTAAGTCCAAGGTAGAGAGCAAGGAGCCTCCCTCAATGGAGCCTAATCCAAGACTTTGTGTGTTTTGCTGGCCTGCTGGCATCTCCCTGCACCTTCATAGGTGAAGGTGAAACAGCAGAATCCAATTTTTTGTCACCTTGTGAAATTATGAGACTCCATTCCGCTTGCATTTGTATCATCAGAGCACGACAGACACGTGGGGTAATTGCTGTTGCTGGGTTACTCCTTGTAAGTTCAAACAACTTCACATGCTGAATGCCAATAGATTTGCCGTGACCTGAGTAAATTAAAGCAATGCTTCCTGCCTGGGTAGACTTTGCTGTGCTCCAATCCATCTGCTTCTGATGAAGGTAATCCAGCAGGAAAGTGGGAAATGAAAACACCGTGCGGGCAGCCACACTGACAGCTGGCTTTCCTTCCTCTCCCCACTTCTCTGTTCCTTTTCCTGCCTTCCTCCATCTCCCCTTCATCTCTCTGTCCTTCTGTTCTTCTTCCTCTCCTGCCTGCCTTCCTTCTTTCTCACGTCTCACTCTTCCCTGCTTTCTCCTCTTCTTTACATTCCTTTTCCTTCCTTATCCTCTCTTTTCTCTCGCAATCTGGGTTCACTTCCTCTTTCCTTCCCACAGTCCCCACTGTCTTTCCTTCCCTTGCTTCTTCTCCCTCCCTCCCTCCCTTCTTTCCTTCCTTCTCGTCATCACTTTCTTCTTTCTTTCCTCTCCTCCTTCCCTCCCTCCTTCCCTGTCTCCTTTACTTTTTCCTCTCCTAAATTTTCTTCTTTTTTTCTTGTCATTTTCTGGCTCAGAGCCGAGGCATGGCTCAGGGCCTCTCCATGTTTTTGGATGCACTCCACATGTGTACACAACTCTCAGAGTCCTGTGTCCAAATACCAGGAAGCCAGGTGATTTGGGCTAGCTAGAAGAAGGGATTTTAGAAATCTGCTGCAGGTCAAATCTCTAAGATGCAAAGGTAAAGTAAGCCTCTTTCCTTAAAGGTTAACTTTCCCATTTTAATTGCCTCATGTGGAGGCTGCCTTGAGCTGCGGGATCCCAGATTACCTCCATATCCTTCCCAACTCACTAATGCTCATTCTCCCATAGCCATTTTCTTCCTCCAGCTGTAGGAGACTAGCATATCAAGACACCCAATACCTACACACTGGACAAATGTCAGCCTGCATGATACAAGACCCAGGAAGAACTTGGAGCCCTTTGCACTACAAACTAGGGCAGGTGCTTGGTCCAGGTACTACAACTGGGTAGCAAATTACTCTGACCCATGCATGTGTTGGGGCTAAGAATCGACTTGGCTCAGCTTTGCAGTTCTCATTTGGAATGAGCAGTAGCAGGGGTTAGCATTCAGTACAGCCTCAACTGAACAGGCTACTTGAGGTAGCTCCTGCACAGTGATGGTCACCGTTGCTCACTGATAGCTGGAAGCTTGCCAGAGCCTCTACCAGGAGCATCTCTATCGGGCCTCTGGTGTGGCTCAGACTTCTCAACATGGTGACTGAGTTCTGAGAGTATCCTGTGAAGCACTTGAAGAGGCTGGCCCTCCAAAGAACAGGTGCATAAGGAAAGTCCCAAGGGAAACAGAAACAAGTTGCCTGGCCTTTCAGAAACCAGCTTAGACACCACAGCGTTATTTTCTCCATACACAGTTGGTCTAAACCGTAGCGAGCCTGTCACACTCCAAGGAAGAAGGCATAGATGCTACCCCTTAATGGAAGAATGTGAAAACATTTCAAAATTGTTACAGTGTTGTTTGAAAAAATAAATTAATTTAATTTAACTTGAAAGTCCTGAGTATGCGAATCCAGCAGGCTGCCTGGTTAGCAGGAGAGGTGGAGACGGAGGGGAGGGCAGAGGAGGTGAAAAGAATGATGAGTGGGTGCATCTCATTCTTTTCAGTTATCCCTGTAAGGGGCAGGTAACAAATGATACACACTCAACGTAATTCAATTTTTAAAAATGTAAAAAGGCAAACTGATAAAAGTGCTGACCAAGCAAATTTGACTATCTAAGTTTGGTCCCCAGAACGCAAAATGGAAGAAAAGAAATGACCCTCAAAAGTCATCTTTGACACACGTGTTCATACTCTCTCACCCTTTTTACCACATAATAATAGTAATAATAATAATAAATTTTTAAAAATTTAAACTTGTTTGATATTTTAGAGTTGGAGACTTACCATATAACTGAATTTGTAGCATCTCTCAAAATCTCATGTCTAGGAATATAGTTTTTACACCCCCCAAAGGCAACTACAGCCTGGTAGCAATGCACCCTGTCCAATAGGACTGACATACACTTACTCACTACAGTCCCCCATCCCTATTGCCTCCTGTGGTAGGTTGAATGAAAATGCCCCCAGAGCCTCATAGGGGATGAACGACACTATTGGGAGGTGTGGCCTTATTAGAGTAGTAGTGGCCTTGTTGTAGAAAGTATGTCACTGCTTTGAGGTCTCAGATGCTCAGTATCACCGTCACTTCCTGCTACCTTTAGATCCAGATGTTGAACTCTCAGTTCCTTCTCCAGCACCATGTCTGCATGCTGCCATGCTTCCTGCCATGAGGATAATGGACTAAACCTCTGAACTGTAAGCCAGACCCAGTGAAATGCTTTCCTTTATAAGAATTGTGTTGGTTATGGTGCCTCTTCATAGCAATAGAAACCCTAACTAAGGCACTTCCAGATCAGGAGGATGCATATCAGTAGCCATTTATCTACATAGCTAGATATCTCATAAGGTTGTTTTACTCCATCTCTTGTGTTTGACTTGATTTTAGTCAAAACAAAATACTAGTTTTGGTGTCATGTCTTTGCCAGAATTAGGAGAATACAACACTGAGCCACTTATCAACACAAATGGAAAAAACTCTTTTGTGGCTGCTCTGAATATACCCTTAACAGGATCTGTGTTGACTATTCTCACATTCCTGCCTCTCCATCCTTCCTGTTCTCTTCTTCCTTCCTTCCTTCCTTCCTTTTAGTCTCCTCTTCTTCTCCTTCTTCTTTTCCACAGTAAGAAGAGCTAAAGGGTCTTGCTAGTTGCCTGAACTAATTTTACCTTCACTCTGATACTATTAGTGGCAGGAAGTCAATATTTTCCTCTTCCACTCTTTGTCTTATATACATTAGCAGTCAACTAAATGAAGACTTTGGGGCGCCAACTGTTGCATTTTGTCTATCATATGTCTTGCAAATCCTCTGGGACCAGTCTTAATTGGATTCCCGAGTGTATTGGTGGGTGTTCCTCCAGAAAGAGGTCTTTTACCAGACCAGCCCCAGTCTTCCACAGCCCTTTTTATGTTCCAGGCCAGAAGAGGCTCTTTTCCCCCTTTCAACTGCTTCACTTGGAACAGTGGACCACCCATCACTTCTCACTGGGAATTCTCCCATGTTCATTCTGGGGAACGGGTGGGGCTGGCTGGCATTTGGCTACACAGTCCAGTCTTGTTGCCAAACAGAGGCCAGTCATGCTTGTGACTGACTTTTTCTGTCCCACAAAACCAGCATGTCCAATTCTTTTAATGGTCATGTGGCCTTGATTCATCTAGTATGGTGACCACCCAAAAGTGCCCCGTGTCCTTCAGTGCAAGCCATAGTTTTCACATAATCCCTCTGTGTTCATCTGAGCAGGTAGGCTTCTTTCCAAGGGAGGCTCAGCAGCCCCAGGGAAATAAGATAGGGATTCTGCCTCAGTGTTTCAGGTATCTAGCAGTGAGACAGTCATCTCACACTGGATCATAGGGGAGCTCATGAGAGCTTTCAGATAAAAGGTCACAAGCTATGCCACATGTAGAAAAGCTAATGTGGTGAAAAGCTGCTATCAATTAAGCTGCTTCACCCACTCCCATCAATAAAACATATCTTAACAGTAAACTTCCCTGAAGAATGTTCTGGACGGACATGATGGTACATGCCTGTACTCACAGCACTGGGAAGGCTAAGGCAGAAGGATAATTAGTTTGGGGGCCAACCTGAGCTACATATTGAAATTCTGAAAACAAAACAAAAGGAAACTTCTGTGACATTCTTGTTTCTTTGAATTTATTTACTTTTATTTTATATTTGTGAGTGTCTTGCCTGGATGCATACAGCTGTGCTCACAAAGATCAGAGTGCAATGAGATCCCCAGAGCCTAGAGTTACAGAGGATTGTGAGCTGTCATGTGGGTGTTGGGAATTAAACCTAGGCTTGATTCTATGAGAGCAGTGTCTTAACACTGCAATACCTTCCCAGCCCCTGTAAGTTTTTGAAGGAGACATTTTCCTGACACATTTCCTCGAGGAAACTGCTCAGCTCTCTGAGGAAAAAGACATTTCATCTATCTTGGTGCTACTATGACTCAGAGAGGTGAGCCCATGGGGCAGTAAAACTGACTTTTAACTTCTCATAAGAATCTCTGTGTGTGTGTGTGTGTGTGTGTGTGTGTGTGTGTGTGTGCATAAATGTATATGCATATATCTGGACATGTGGATCTGTATCTGCAATGGGTACATATATGTATTTCATGTCTGCATGTGAATATGTATGTTCTTTTATATTTGTGCGTGCATGTGGCTGTATAATGGCATATTTTCATGCATCATACAAATCTAACAGAGAAATAGGAAAGCTAAGGAATTTCATGAATTTGACATGGAATCCTCCCTACTGAGACCTCTCCACCATGAGATGCCCACTATCATATGCCAACATGAAAACCAAGGGCAAGTCATGAAAGTGTCATGTGTGAATTTCCTGGAGAGAGATAAACAAAAGTCTGTTCACCAGTGATACATTTAAGAAATCATTTCATTCAAGTCTAGCTTAGTGAACCAGTGAGTTTATTGGGATTATAGGAATATAAGCATAGGTGACTAAAAGGCTGCTGCATTACTGAAAAGCCCATCCCAGCATGGGCAATAACTCATGATAGCTGCATTCCTTGAGGTTGTTGCATAGATCTGCAGCCATCTGGGCCAACCCAAGCAGAGAAGCTACTCCCTACCGCTTATATAACCTCAGTAAGTGACCTTGTGGACTTTATAACTTTGAGGAATTCCCTAGTCCTGTAAGTTTCATGCACTTCCAGAGTCCAACAGCTTCCTTCCTCCCTCCAGAAAGGAACATTTCAGTTCAGGAGAAATAATGGCTCCACATGACTATATGCCCATCACTGGGTGAGGCTGTCATCAGGACAGCAACTGAGACTTATAACCCCCAATCTTTATTTATTTGGTAAGTTTTTATCTTTTTTTTAAGTTTCTTTTCCCATACCTGCCCCTTCTCCCCCTCCCTTTCCTCCTCCCAGTCCTCCCTCAGCCTCCCTCTACCCCCCCTACTCGTTCCCCAGGGAGGGCAAGGAATTCCAAGGTGAGTCAGTTTGGTCTGCATAGCCCCCAATCTTATATCCCTCCGCCACAGGAAGTCCTCCTGGCCAGGTATGGTCTATGGTGCCCCACACATGCCTGTTCAGATCCTTCTAAGCCTTTGTTCTGAGACCATAAATCTGGGCACTGTTTACTTTATAACATAAAGAACTCTTAAATTGTGAAATTAACCAAGAAGAAAATTTGACTTAAAAAGTCTGGGCTAAATAAATACCCTATGTTCTCTGAGCTTCAGAGACCTCATTTATGCAGAGAACAATAATAACCCCTTCCTTGAAGGACAAAAGGCAATGTAGCTGGTGAACAGATGCATGCAAAACCAGTCTATTCCATGCCTGGAATGGACAGGGTAGTAATAGAAAGCAGAAGCTTTTCCAACACTGCTCTCATACCTGTAGCATACTCCCCTAAGCTGCTGTACCTTCTAGAAGCCTTTGAGGATTCAGTGGCCTACTCTGCTCCCCTCTGGTCTACCTCAAGGAACCTGACAACAGAAAAAAGCCCAGCCCTTTTGTGTTCAATACAGCATTTCTATGCTCCCTTCCTCAGCAGTTTTGGTCTTTTTGCCTTGTTTACTTTCCTGACATTCTAGAGTGTGGGAGGGAGTACAGGCATACTCCACTGGGCCTCATGACGTCATCATTGGCTTGTCAGGAAGAATTCTCTTTTATTGGGGCTCTTTCTGTATGCTTTGAAGACTTCCAGTGCCACATTGTTTCCCACAAAATCACACTGAGACATTTCCCCTATTTGACTGTTGTGGGGGTTCATAGAGTTCCTTTAAGACTGTATAATAATATGGCACCCCTGCACTCCTGGCCACTCTGTTCAGCCATAGCCTGTCACTGCAGTCACCAAGGCTCTCTTCAAACTAGCTTCCTAGTGTCCTAGGATGAACAGCACTACAAGCCTGCAGCTGAGGCTCATGCCTCTCAAGGGCACTTCCAACATGCCCCTTTTGAGGCTCTCAGGATTCAGAGGAAAAGATTTCCCCTAGCTACCCCTGAATGATGGGCAGTAGGCATGTGATATCAACTGGAGCCCAAGAAAGGCCAGAGAAATGCCCTCTTGGCTTTCCTACAGCACACTTATATGGTCCCCTCATATTTCCAGACAGCTACTTCCATAAGGCAACAGAGGTTACCTGGAGATGCTTATATGGCAATTTCTCACTCACCACCCTTTCTAGAGAGCTAAAGTGTCAAGAACAGGTCTGAGGTTAAGAGTGCAGCCAGAGGACAAGGTATCTGTTTTAGTTCTAATCCTTGACAGATCTTAGTGTGTGATTCTTCCAGCTCTGTTGCTGTATAGTGTTTGGTAACCATTTACCTTTAGCCATGAGGACCAGGTTAGACATTATGAGACCTAAAAGTGTGGCGCTTACAGCTCAGTTTCAGGTGTTTTCAAACTCGCAGTCAAGGAGGTTCCTGATTCTCCTTTTGTCTTTCTGTCTTTACTGAAGCATACAAGCAAATACAGTATAGAAGGTATTTTGGCCTCTGCATACATTGTGAAATGATGACCACAGCTAGTTAACTGATCATCATCTCAATGCTTGCCTCTTGTACGTGTAAGAGAACAAGGAAGAAAGCTCTAGTCTCCTAACAAATGTTAACTCTCCAGCCCATTACTGCTAACTGCAGTCACCTGACATAACAGAACCTTTGCATCCTCTAATCAGTATCTCCCCAGTCCCCAGCCTCTGGCAGCCACCATTCTGCTCAGTGCTTCTATGTATACCACATCTTTAAATTCACATGTGAGATCATAGGATATTGGCCTTTCTGTCTTGTTGCACTCAGCAAGAAACTGTTGCACTCATATTTTCCATGTTCATTTGTCACATATGATAAGCTTTCTTGTGAGAATGAAATAATAATCTAACTTGTGTGTGTGTGTGTGTGTGTGTGTGTGTGAAAGAGAGAGAGAGTGAATGTGTATGTGCATGCATGTGATTAATCTTGATGGTTAGGTTATTTGGTTGAGAAACACCTAGGAGGTTGGTAAAGCATCTCTGGGTGTGTCTAGAAGGGTGTTTCCAGAGACTATTCAGTAAGAGAGGAAGATTCATCCTGAATGTGGGTGATACCACTAAATAAGCTATTGACCCAGATAGAGAGGAAGGAGAACATTCTAGCAAAGACATATACCCATTCCTGACCACCATACCATGAGCTGATCAAGCATCATGCACTGAAGGTTCTCAAACTGTGAGCAAAAAAATAAGTCTCTTCTCTCTTAAGTTCTTTCACTCAATATTTTGTCATGTACTGAAAACTTGAGCAACTGCTATTTGTGTGTTTGTGTGTGTATGTGTGTGTGCATGTACACATCTCATTTTCTTTATTACTTGACCATCTATGGACAGTTATATAGATTCTGCTTCTTGGCTCTTGTGAACAGTGCTGCAATGAGCATAGAAAAATCATATATCTCTTCAACACACTGATACTGTTTCTTTTGAATATGTATTTGCAATGTGATTGCTGGATATATACCATTTACTTTTTTCTTGCTTTTGATGCCTATATTGTCAGGGTCATACCCCCAACCACCACCAAGAAAATCTTTCTTTGAATCAGTGTTCTCTTAGGTTTTCTTGCAGTAGTTCTATGATTTTGTTTTACATTAGGTATTTTATTCATTTTCAGTTGGTTTTGCATGTGACTTCAGACAAGGGTACAGTTTCCTTATTCTGCATGTAGGCATCTAGTCTTCAAAGTGGAGTTCATTTAAAAAAAATTGTCAGTTTTCTACTATGTATACACTTGCCATATTCACGCTGGAAATGTCTTCCTTTGCCTTCTCCACCAAAGTAAGCTTCTTATGGCAGCCATGAGAGAATGCTGACTAGAACTTCCCTCATCAGAAATATTATGAACATCTGACAGTGTCTAAGATCACACTCTTCCAAGGCAGTTCTTATCTGAAGACATTTGGTCCACTACACTGACTCATGACTTCTCTGATGAACAGTTTTTGTCCTTGGCTCCAGTGGCCTGAAGACACTTTTTCAAAGTGATGCTTTTCAGCTGAGGTCTTTCCCATCCTTCCCCTCTGCTTTCACAGGGATTGGAGACAGAAAGACAGACAGACAGACAGACACACACACACACACACACACACACACACCCTGTTTCTTTCTCTTTTATTGGTTTTTAGCTCCATCTTGGTGTCTGCTTCTCTGAGGACAAGAACTGGTATAGGAAACTATGACGTCTCAGGTTGAGTGTCACAGTGGGTGTTTCCTGATCACCTCCCCTCCCTGAGTTTCCAGCTAAATGAGGGACACACTGAGGTCTTGTCATTGCTGAACTCCCCAACTACCATGCAATCTCAACCACAGCACTTCTCTTCTGCTATGCTCATGAATTTCCTCTCTCTACTGAGTTCCCTGAAGGTAGAAACAGGGACTATCCAATCTCTAAATCAGGTGTTGGCTGATGGGTAATTGATCTCAGCACTAAGGTAGCAAACATGCTATTCTGGATCATATCTCCAGTATCCCTCCCTCCTTTTCTTCCTCTTCCCTTCCCCTCCTCCACCCCTCCCTCTCTGCATATAATACAATATCAAATGTTTTGTATGCACTTACCATTTGTCAAATAAACAAAAGTTTGGGAATGCAGCTTACTGCTGGAGCTCCTGTATAACATGTACAGGGCCTTGAGTGCAATCTTTGGCATCACAAGTAAACAATAACAGGAAAAAACATCTTGGGTTGGGAATGGAGTTCAATTTATAAAGTGCTTGCCTAGCAAGTGCCAAGCCAGGGGTTCCATCTCCTGCACCAAATAAACTGATCATGGCAGTGCATGCCTTTAATTCCAGCATGCTTCAGAGGTAAGAGGAAAGGGATCAGAAATTCAAGGTCATCTTAAGTTTAAGACCAGTTTGAGCTTCATGAGACATTGTCTCAAATAAAGAAAAAAAAACAGAGAAAGAGAAAGGGGAGGGAGGGAGGGAGGGAGAGAGGGAGGGAGGAAGAAAAGGAGGGAGGAAGGGGGAAGGAGGAGAGAAGGAAGGAAGGAAGGAAAAGAAAAAATAGGAAGCTGAGCACAGAATTGAAAATGTGAAGCTAAGTGACCTAAGCACTGGAATGACATCTCAGAATCCAGAAAGAAAGAGACAGGGTTAAAGGATAATGTCCATGTTGTCCTTGGATTTTTAAAGCCTGGGTTGTGGCCTGATCATAATTCTTGAGTTTCCTCAAGTTGCATGCAAAACACATGTAACTCAGTCTTTTGAAAAATCCTTTTCTGGTTTTAAAGAAAACCTATCTTTGGGAATAAAAGATGCTGAGAAAAATGGAATCTGCTTTAGGGCAAGTTAGTTCCCAAGCATCCTGGACCACCTTTCTTAATCAGATATTGCATGGTTTCAGAAAACCAAAGCCTCAAGAGCTAGAAAAAGAAAAAGGGTATCGAGTCAGGAACAAGAGGAGTCCAGAGGCCCCAGGGGCACACAAAGCACAATCCAGTCTCCAGAGAAACAGCAGCCAATGTCAGCTAGGTTAAGAACTGCCATCAGGACCTCCCAACCTACTTAGGCACACTTTCTAGCCCACACTTCTGCAAGACACACACTCCTTGTACAAAATTCTAGCTTTTCCTCACACCCAACAAACTGCATCAACTCCTTGCATCCCCAGGAACAAAATGTGGAAGACCCTGTCTTGGCTGACTGTTCCTTCCTCCTGGCTCTTAGCTATGGCCAGAAGGTGTGGTCTCAGAAGTCCTAGGAGAAGAGGAGTGGACTGATGTACAATGTCTGCACTTGCTATAACCTCTTAGCCATGTAGTGACTGGCCAGTCAGACCCAGGACTACCTCCACCTTTGAGCTGTTGTGAAGACTAGAGAGCCCAGCCCCCACACGCTTTTCTGCACTACAGATCCCTCACATCTGAGTGTAGTAACGGGAGCTGACTATTAGTGCCTTCCAGGGCCTGCTGCTTCCAGCACTCCCTCTGCCACCCCAGCAGGTTCTTTAAGGCAGCGCTCAGCAGCACTTCCTGCCTTGTATTTAGCAATACTATGAGCTCGAAAGGACACTACATTTAACGTTTTAAGGCAAATTCCTCTTTAATTCCCTAATAATAACAAAAATCATTCAAAGCCACTTTACTGCAGAAAAATAAATATCTACACACACACTAGATCATTTAAGCCAAATGCCTTTTTAACAACATTTCTCAATTAAATGTTCAGCAGATATAATATTAACACTGAGGCATTTTATCCAGTTTTGTTTTTAGAAAAAAATAATAGTCAAATATCAGAAATTAGAATGAAAGTTACCATGGCCTCAGACACTTGTCCAAAAGGGCAGGCTACGGGTCAAAGCTACATCTCTCTGGATTTGCTGGCATTTAACTAGATGCAAAATGTCAGCACAGAAAATGGCCTGTTCAATGCAAATATGAACAAGAGAAGACACTGTCAGGACGTAAATGGAGTTTCTGCCAGAGAAGGCATTTCAGACTGCAGCCAGGGAACATGTCTTCCTGTTCATGCTCATCCTATTCACTGGAGATGAGCACAAAGAGCACATTCCTAATGGAAGAGAAGGCTGACCTGAGGGCCAGGAAGCAAGACTGGATCACTGTCCTAAGGCATGAGCTCCCCATTCTGTTCCAAGCTATCCAGCCCTAATCTACTGGAGCATAAGGCATCTTCCATATATAATCAGAGACACTGACACTTAACAATGTTAATTTTGTTAGGGCAGAAAAGTAACCAAATATTTTTCTTCTTTATTTCCCCCTTTTTTCCTCCACACTAAGGTGGTGTTTTTGGTGACTTAAAGCCTCACGTTTGCTGGCCTTGTCCTGCCACGGTTTTGACAGTGTCTTTTCAGACAGATTTTCCTGCTGGTCTCTTCACTGGCTTTTCCACATTCTCTGAAATTTTGCCCTGGAATCAGAAGCTCACCAATGAGTGAATCTGGCAGGGTGACAGATAAATACTAGTGCTGCTTTCTGAGATTTACAAAGCCTTGATTCCTGGGGACAAGGATGACATCTGTATAAATCCTAGTGGTTTCACAACTCAAAAATGTGCTCAGTCCTCTGAGGTGGCACATTGGTGATTCCACAGCAGCATCAGAGTCTCCTTTAGGCAGCCTCAGAAACCTGATGTTTTGGGCACCCTGAGGATGGATTGACTGGCTGAGCTGGTTCAACAGAAACTTCCCTCCACCAGCCTGGAGGACAGAACATTTGAAGCTTACATTCTCTGCCTAGGAGCCAATGAAATGGGCGGCTACATTCCCTGCTGGGCCTTGGGTGTTAGAATGAAGTCTGGAAAAACATAAAAATCAAGTTTGACTTCGATGGAACATCCAAGAAATCCTTGGAGTGATGGTTGCTAAGTCACCAAGTTGCAGTTTGAATGCTGACCTATCATTGAAAAGCAGGTTGGAGCCAGAGACAGCTGAGAAGCTGAACCGACCAGTGAAAGCATTGGCTGGTACTGTTCTCTTCCATATTGAATCAGAGACATTAACAAGGTTAACAATGGCACTTAACAAGGTTAATTTTGTCAAGACCAGTAAGAAGATAAAAAATATAAGCAAATATTTTCAATAAGACAGACCCTTGGTTCCTTGTTTACTGGTGTCATGGCAAACTGGATGCTCCCTCCATTATGCCTGCATCCAAAGAGAACTTTTTGTTCCTTTTACTGTGTTCAAATCTACAGCAACAGCTGTCTAGGCTTAAGTCACACACATAGCCTGACTACTAGGTCATGCACCTGTTTGGATTTCATGGTGGGAGTGGGGGAGCCTGAGATACAGATTTAAATGCAAATAATTTACACAGGAAGTGATTCCAGAAAATACCAGTAGGAAGTGTGGGTATCAGACCAGGAAAAGGGTTCACAAATAAAAGAGGCCACAGAGTTGTTTACTGTAGATATATGTCAGCATCTCAGCCTATCCTACCTTCATCATCCAGAGGCTGTACATGCATACACATATTGGCATATTCAGGGTGGCAGATGCTAGGCATCTACAGGTGGGCATAACAGCATGCTGTCATAAATGTTTGGCATTTTCATCCACTCAAAGTGGCAGGTAAAGTGTACCTCATTCTTGATTTATAGTAGTGTTCAGATGCTGGTCAAACAAAAGCTATGACAAATGGATGCCTTTTTCTTTATCTGACAAACCCTTCCCTTTCTTCCTCTGTAAACTCCCCAGGAGTCATCTTCACTATTTACCTTTGTGACTGGGCTCTACTAATTGACCCAGGATGGCACTTGACCCAAGCTGGACTTATCCAAACTCTCCTGAGCATCTGTAAGCTAGAAATGAATTGTTTTTTTTTCAAGTGGCCCAGGCTTTAAGATGGAATGTTGGGAAGCACTGGATGGCCAGTCCCACCACATCAGAGGATGCCTTAGTGGAAGGAAGGAAGGAAGGAAGGAAGGAAGGAAGGAAGGAAGGAAGGGAGGGAGGGAGGAAGGAAGATGGGAGGAGCCCAGGAAATGCTCTGCTCACCACTGCCCTACTCTCCTAAGATTCTATCACCTAATGTCTTGTTCATCCCAAAGATCTTGATTAATACAGTAAGTGGGAGAGGGAGTGGGATGATTAGCTCAGCATGGGTCCTTCAGGAGCTGGATCCCTGCCCCAAAGATGAGTTGGCAGATGACATGCAGGAAATCTGCAGAAGTCTGTTAAGGAAAGACAGGGAGCAGATATGAGTAGAGGAAGACTTTTGGCCACAGCTCCCTTCTGAGATGAAATAATCTTTCTGAGTTGCTCAAGTTGAAGCAAAAGGCAAGGCCTTTGTATCTATAAACTGTCTAGTCTTTGGATGCAGGCTGACCCAGGAAGAAAGCAGATTTCCATGAGGCAGCTGTGTGATGGTATGTTTTATATTTAATAAAATCAACCTAGAATATCAGAGGAAAAAAACATCTCTCCAGCAGAGTTTTTTTGTGGAACAGTCCTGGCTGACCCCGAACTCACAAAGATCCTTCTGCCTCCCAAGCGCTGTGACTAATGGCATGCACCACCTCTGCTTGGAATGGGGACAGATGCCTGGAATCTCAGCACTCAGGAAGCTGAGACCGAGGATCAAGAATTTTAGGCCAGGCTAGGCCACATAGTCAGACATTGTTTCAAAATAATAGTAGCTATCAAAACAAATAGTGACAGCAGGGTCAGTGTTTTCTGTTCTTTTGGTATTATCTTCATTTGTTCCTCCTTGAGACTAAAACTGCAACTCATTTCAGACAGGGGAAATGGACCTTAGCAAGCAAAGGAACCTGCTCAAAATTATCTAGCTAGTAAGTGGCAGAGTCAAGATGCAAAGCTCAAATCCAAAGCATAGGTCTAATGGCTAGAGCTGCTGTTAGGACTGACCTCGTGAAGCTCTGAGCCACACAGGGAGAAAGATTTAGGGTAGCTAGCAACCATACACTCAAGAGCTAGCTCTGAATGTTGCAGCCCGGATATGAGTGCCTCCTTAACATTGTGTGTCCTGGGTACCTTCTCACTCGACGCAAGTCCCACAGCCATGCTCTTTGCTATGGAGTCAAAGACATTAGGAAGCTGAAACATCCTTAGCTGAGGAGCACCATCCCTGAGCCTCACCAGGTGCTGCCTCTAAGTCTCATTTCTAGATTTTTCCATGGCTGACTAGTCACTTTCATTTTACTGCTGTTCTGGTTTGTACCTGAAATGTCCCCTAAAGGTTCATGTGTTGAATATACTTGATCCCCAGATGGTGGCAATATTTTTAGAAGGTGCTAGAAACTTTTCGGAGGTGGATCTGAGCTGGAGGAAGTGAGTTACTGGGGATGTGACTGTGAAAGTTATACGTAGATACCAGGTTCATCTATCTCTCTTTGCCTTTCCCATGTCTCTTCCCATCCTATCCTGTCTCCACCTTCTCTCCCCATCCCTAACCCTTCCTTCCTTCCCTCCTCCAGTTGGCCCCTCTCTGTGCCCTGTCCTCTTCCTGTTCTTCTCTTTCCTGTATACCACAGAGACACCATCCCCCCATGCCTTCCTCTGACCAAATGCTCAGGGCCAAGGAAATATGCACTGAGCATGCAGAAACTATGCTGTCCAAGAAATCTTTCCCCTTTTAAGTTCTTTCATGAAGTATTTGGATTCCATCTAAGTAAAAGTAACTAATACACTTTTCTCAAATACAGTGTGAAACAAAAGATTTGATTTTTAATTAAGCATTTCTCAACTTTCAATCATATTTGAGGCCTGAATTTCAGTGCACACAGCCATTCAGCTTAGAGCTGCATTTTGGAGCTTATTCACTCACAGATTGAGCAGCCTCTTCGCCGGGTGGAAATCTGCCCTGGATATCAAGTCCATTTTGTTTCTACCATGCCAAGTGGACTGTGAGGGCAGCCCTCAGCCACTGTTTGCCAGGGGAGGGAGCTACACAATTGCTTCTTGTTGTGGTATGACTCTTTCCTCTGGGCTTAACATGACCTCCTCAAAGCCATTTTGGAGTAGAGATGTATTGAACTGGTAGCCATAGCAACTAATTGAGCAAAACAATACAGAAGTAGCTAGGTCTGCGGTACAGGTAATGAAGCTATTGGGATTCAAGTCATTGCTTCATCCTGTTTCCCCTTAACTGCAAGTGAGATACTAGAATATTTAGAAAGTGCAAGGATAAGTGGAAGGGAGACTCTATGATGCAGCCTCCATGAGGTTGTCATCTGTGGAAGAGTGGGACTTTGCTGTGATGCTGCTGTCTTGGGGTCACCTATGCTCTTGTAAGTAACTCATTGCCCATATTCGGCAAATAAGTGCAATAAACTCATGGAATCGCCAAGTTGAACTGTGGGGCAGTGCCTTCAGTGCCCTATCTGTGATGAAAAGACACAGCTTCTTAAGAAAACTTAACATGACACCTCTATAGATGGACATCTCTGGCAGTTCCTTCACAACCTGCAAAGAACCATTGGATTTCTTTAGCTTTCCTGACATACCCCACTGGAATCTCCCCTGGCCTGCTTGTCTGCTGAGACACAACCTGCTCCAGATACACAGGGTAACATGGTCCAGCCTCTCCATGGCCTAGAGCACTCAAGACTCATTTCTAGAATGAAGATTAAATTACTGTCTCAGAAGTCTAGCTGAAGTGAATCCACAGTCCCAGCTGGAGTAAACACCCTGCCAGGTCTCCATCTCTTTTCAAAAGATGGACAGGCATACCTACTCTTTGGGGAGAAACTGCAAGGATTTAATGAAATGTTTCTGTAGTTGATGAAGCTGTGGATGATCTATTGATATGGTCCAAAGAGTTGTAGGCTGTGTAACGTCTTTCTGTATCATCAATTCTGTGCTTTGTACCAACCCAGCAAACTTGTATGAACTTAGGCTACTGACATGGACCCAGGGAAAAAAAATGACTTTTGCAGGGCTTAGAAAGGAAGGAACATCAAATAGTCCCAGCAGGGTTTAAGGTTATAACTTTGTCATCAGTACCTCCACAGACAGGTATATGTTTATGTATGTATATGCGTATATGAATATGTAGGTATATGTTTCTTGCCTCCAGTATCCTTTGTCATATGGTTAAATGGCAGCCTGGAGAGATGTCCAATGTTCTCCTGTGTCATCCTTGTGCTTCTCTTTGCCATAAGAAATTCCAAAACACAGTTGGAGCAGCATGATAAAGAGGCTTCAGAATTGGAAGACTTGAGTGTGAATCAAGCTTGATTATTTCTAATAGTGACTCACTGTTTCTTAAAGAACTTTTCATCAAGTTTCTGATTCCATGACATTGAAAGAAGGGCTGGTGAGATGGCTTAGTGGGTACTCCACAGCCTTGATGGCTTCAGTTCTGACCTCAGAATCCATGCAGTAGTGTGTATCGTTCATACCAACACTGCTACAGAAAGATGAAAAGTGGAGACGAGATTGTCTGCAAGCTTGATGGTCAGCTAGCCTGAAGAAGACAGCATGTTAGAAACAATGGACCCTGCCTCAGAAGATGGAAAGAGAAAACTAACCCTCAAACAACTCCCAAACTTGCCCTCTGTCCTTCACACACAGACTACTGTATGTGCATGCAAACACACACACATACACACACACACACACACACACATACACACACACCCCAATAGTAAAATTAAATAAGAATAGTGTCAGTTAATTATTGCCACTAATAATTATGCTGTGCAACAAATGAACCCAAAACTCAATAGCATGCAATGATTAGCATTTCTTCACTCATGCATCTGCAAATTGAATAGGCTGGTTCTGCGCTCTGTGTCTTGTTTTAGGACCCAAGACAGAGACGAAGCAGCCCCCTGGTGTGTGTTCTTCTTGTTGAGGATGAAAAAGGACAAAAGAGCAAATGATATTGTGTAGTGTCTCTTTGGTCTAGATTTGAAATTGACACTCTCTTATCTCCACACTCAGTTTATCAGTGGAAGCATGTCACATGCCAAGACTCATCAATGGGACAAAGAAGTTTACCCTTCCCATGGAGGTTTAGAATGAGGAAACTGATTATTGTTATGTGATAATTTAATTTGTTTCATGGATAAACTGCCCTACAATTAGATAAATTGAGGAAATGCTATGTTAAAATAAAGCTAAAGAGCTGGGATACTTCTCAGTGGTAGAGCACTCACTTAGAACATATGTACTGTAGGTTCTACCCCAGCACCAAAAAGGAAATTAAAATTTTTTAAGGTGAGAAAGGGTTGTGGTACTTGAGGTTGGAGACGAATACCAATTTTATGATTGAAACAGGACTCAAAGGCTTTCTTTCACATGCCCATTCTGAAGTTCAAGTTGGATTTTCTGCATATGAGGTTTGCTAACACTCTTCCCACCGTGCCAGTAGTCTTCCACAGAGCCCACTTCAAGATCATTGACTGTCGAACACAAGCAAGTGCCCTAATATCTCTGTACTCCAGGTGTCTGTGTCATGTGAATAAAACAATGATAATCTCAAAGGGTTTGTTTGTCACAGAAGGAGGACAAATACAGTGTTGGAGTATGTGGGTAGATGAAAAGAGACACCCATCATCCCAGTTAGGCAGAAAAAGAGTGCCTGCAGCAGGAAGCAAGCCTGGACCCAGGCTACTAGGGAACCACACAGTGGAATAGAGAGGGAGACAGGTAGAAGGCAGAGAAAATCCCCTGCACTCAGCATTTTGTCCAACAGTGGAGGCCTTACACATGAGGGAATCTCAGTGGATTATAGTGCTAGGGATGCATTTCTCTGCAAGAAAACACTGGTCCTCAAGCATAAAGTAGCATGGCTGGAGACTGGCAGTGGCATTTTGAAGAAGGCTCCAGCAGGTTAGCTGCCTGGGCTGACCCCTGAAACTTAACAATTGCTTGGCTTTTAGGTCAGAGACTAGTGGCTCCTAGCAGTCCCGAACAGAAATTCTTTAGAGCCACGAAGCTGCAGAACCAGTCTGTTTGCAGTTCAGAATCTAGCATTTCACTGGCACCTTCCAATAGTTTGTATCCATTTGTTTCTGTCTTGCCCTACGGAAGCAAATGGGAGGCATGGTCCTCTTTGCTTTTGTCTTGTCAGAAAATAGATTCCTTCCCTGGGCCTCTACAATGAAACATCCCACCAGCGTCATTAGCATAAGGACATAGGGGCCAGAGCAAAGTTCAGGGAGATCTTGATTCTTCTCAGGTGTGTGTGAGAGGCCATCTTCCCTGGAGCTGGCTGCTTCCCCTTAGTCACACATGTGGTTTTTAGATCTGTGGAAAGAGTCCAGGTGCAGTCCTCCAAATCTCGTTCCACTCTGCCTGGGCAGGCTTCGAATTGCCTAGGTCTGTAGGAGTGCCAGAAAAGGGACAACGTCCAGCATCCTCCACAGCCAGGACAAAAAACACAAGGCCCTTCTTCTGTCCAAAACATAGCAACACTTGTCCTCGGTGCTCCTTTTTTTTCTTTCTGTGACTTGGGTGCAACTCCAAGTTGATTATTTTCAAAACACCCCCACTCCTATATCTTGGAATAGAAGGAGCCCATGTTAGTTAATTTTCTTGTAGCTGAGACAAAATACCTATCAAAACAACTTAAAGAAGGGTTTGTTGGGGCCTGCAGTGAGGTACAGTCCATTGTGCTTGGGAAGGCATGGTTGCAGGAGCATGAGGAGGCTGCTGACAGTGCAGCCACAGTCAGGAAGCACAGAGGTGACTGCTGGTGCTCGGCTTGCTCTCTCTTTCCTACCCTGTCCAGGCCCACAGCCCACAAAATGGTGACAACTGCCTTTAGAGTTAGTCATCCCATATCAATCAACCAAGTCTAGAAAGCTTCTCACACACATACAGAGAACTGTCTCCTAGAGGAGTCTAGAGCCTGTTGCATTGACATCCAGTATTAACTGCCAGGTATCCTCACCCTGAATTCTCAAGAACTTGTCTCTGATGTCTGAAGAGGTGTTCCCTAGGAACAGAGGTCCATAGGCAACAAAGACAGCCTGATGTTGTCCTTAGGTTTTGTTTTGAAACATTTTTGACATGCAGATACCACATCTATTCTTTGTGCGCAATATTTTGGGAGTAAAATAAAATTCTGGGAATATGTGGGTATATTCTTCAAATGAAAAGATTTCATAATGAAAAAAATGTTACAATAATGTATTATCTATTGGAAGAAAATATTGATTGAAAAGTAACTTATTTAGGCTATTTTGATCTTCCAGTAAAGCAGTAGCCTGTTGTTTCATGGTCCATCAAGGTTGTCATGACCACAGTCTCAGCAAAGAAGCATCAGGTCCTATGGTCCCAGTTCTGCTGCTTATGACCCAGCAACCTTAACCAAGCTAGCTAGTCTCTTATGCCTCAGTTTCCTCCTGTATCCTATGTTAAAATCCAATAGGCTCATTATGAAAGTCAGCTTTCCATTTCATGACAACATACCTGAAGTAATAAATTTAAAAAGTGCGGAGGCTTGTTTTGCTTTCCAGTTTTAGAAATTCCTATCTGTGGTCACTTGCCCCTGTTGCCATGGAGTCTGCATTGAGGCAGCATCATGGAACTAGCATGTGCCAGAGGAAGCTCATTTATATCTTGCCATCCGGGAAGTAAAAAGCCAAAGGAAGAGACCAGGATCCATATCTCCTTTGAGTGCACTTTCCAAATGACTCAAAGATCTCTTACAAGGTCCTGCTCTTTAGAGGTTCCATGGCCATCCAGTTTTTGACACACAGGCCTTTGGGGAACAATTAGGGCAGAAAATATACTTCCACTTCATGCTATGGTTGTGACACTTGAACAAGGCAAGATTTAAATAGCTCTCTCTTGCAACAGTGCCTACCTGATACAAGATAAACAAGTATTTATGAAATTACACTTTTAAGAGCAAGGCTATTGGGGCTTTGGAGATGGCTCAGTCAGTAAAGTACTTGTTTGCTTCATAAACATAATAACCTAAGTTTGGGTCTCCAGCATCCCTGCGAAAAGCTGGGGATGGAGGTATATATCTAACTGAGTGCTGATGAGGTGGAAACAATACAATTCCTGGAGCTTCCGGCCAGGCGGCATGGATGAATCAGTGCACTTCAGGTTCAGGGAGAGAGCCTGTCTTTAAAAAATATGAAAAATAAGGAAGATACCCAGCATTAACTGATAGCTTCTATACGTATGTGCACACATATGCATGCATGCCACACACATACACATGAACACACACACACACACACACACACACACACACACACAGGGCTGTCTTGAGAAAATGTGTCTGCACTCAGGATGCACAGAAAACACTCACCTGCCTCGCTGCTGTTTGGTGCTCATCAACCCCACCCACCTCCCAGTTCTACATGTGCTTACTGCCACACAAATGCTCTTTCAGGGGGGTCTTTATACATTTCACTTCCTTCTTCTAAAAGGGAAAAGGGAAACAAAACGAAGCACACAATTCCAAGAAAGACAGCAGGAGCTTTGGGCTAACCGCAGAGAAAATGTAAAATCCGAAGACTGAATCTCCAAGTGTAGAATTTGCTGCTCCAAGTGAGAGGACTGCTTGGTGGGACAGAGCTGACAGGGCAGGTCAGGACAGAAGAGGAGAGAGAATCAATCTAAAATTCTTCCACAAGGCAGCTGCCTACTGGACCTACCTGAAATGCCTACCCCCACGGCACACAAGAAAATATGCTTCCCCAGAGCAAATATATTCTGAATGGAAACCCACGCATGCCCTGGACTGATTCTTCCAATTACGGAAAAGGCCCCCAAACCTCCTCTGATTGGCATACCACAAAAGCCGCATCCCCGCAATAATGATGATGATAATGGCATCGGTAATGGCCGCGATGCAGCTGTTACTCAGCCTCCTGCATCCTCAGAGCCTCCCGGGGATTGGTGGTGTGCTAAGAATAGTCCTAGCACCAGAATGAACTGCACAACATGGGACCCTGACTGCCAAGCAGCCTGCTAAGGATAGGGGATTGAGAGGAAAGAGGTACAAAACCAGGCTCTTGGGAGGGGGTTGTCTGAGAATCCTGGGGTTTGGGCTGGCAAGCCCTGGAACATGGACCAGGGAAAAACTTCTAAATTGTGGTCCTCTGACAAAGCCCATTGTCAATGCTTGCCTGGGTCCTAACTCTTCATGGCCATCACCACTTGGATTAGCCAAGTAGCAGGGATAGTGTCATACTGTCAAAGTATAATTAGGAAAATATCACAGAAGTCTTGTTGAAGATGATCCCATACAGATGGATGGATGGATAGATAGATAGATAGATAGATAGATAGATAGATATGTGGATTGATTGATTGATTGGTTGACTAGAGGTTGACAGCTCAGGCTGAAGGTTTGGAGGCATTATGGCTTTGATCATTGTCAAGATCATTGACATCACTATTGAGTGACTTGCACAGGGCAAAAACCCATAAGTTGTCCTGTGTTTTAACAGAGCTATGCACAAAGATCTAAGACATTTCTGTTACCTCTGAAAATGTTTTTGAACTCTTATCCAGGTGACTACCACCCTTGAAAGACAGTCAAGATTTTGCCTGCTATCAATGCACATTGGTGTTGTTTGACCAACTTCAGAGCTCCATGCAAATGTTTTTTCACTCAGCATAATACCTGAGGGCAGCCCCGGCTGTGATGTGGACCAGTAAGTAGTCTGCTTTCCCACTACTGAGTAGCGTTGAAGTCTACAGCTAGAGGACAGCCTGTTTATTTACCTGTTGTGTTCATCAGCTTCCTGTTGTGACAAAACACCTAAGACAGATAAATAGAAGGTGGAAAGGGCACTTTGACTCACAGTTTCTGAGGGATTTGGCTCACAGTTTCTGAGGGTTCAGCTCCATTGCTTTTTACGCCTCTGATAAGGCAGACTATCGCAACAAAAGAGCATGATGAGCTTACTTCATAGCAGAAAGGAGGAGGGAGGGAGGGAGGGAGGGAGGGAGGGAGATATACTCCTGGTAATACACTTATTTCCACTAGATCCGGCTACAAAGTTTCCCCTACCTCATATGCCTTCCAATAGTACTACCAGTTGGGGGAACATTCCAGGTCCAAAGTGTAACACCTGTTAATGGACATTCACTTGAGTTGTTTGTAATTAGGAGCCATGATGAAAAGGATTGTTATGAATATTTGTGTGAATATAACTTTTCCTTTTTCTTGAGTAACTCTTTAGGCATGGGAGTGCTGAGTGTAGTATAGGTGTGTGTGCTTAATTTCCAAAATACCTCTACAATTTCAGCTTCTTTTCCATCTGGCTTATCCACCATATTGTATATGTGATTTCTTCCCCATCGTTTTATATAGTATCATGACCTCCAGACATCATGTCCACACTCTAATAATTAACCAAGAGAATGGAGAAAATGGTGTACTTCCTTCAGTTTATTAACCTGTTAGAAGCTTCTAGACAAGACACTATTAGCTGGAAGTTGTGTTGTAGTAATACCTAGAGCAAGGGAGGTATAAGTGATCATCTTTATTTTGGAGATTCGTGTGCCTTAAGTGAAATTGGGAGTATCCTACAGAGGACAGTGGAGGTTGTACGCAGGTGGACGGAAATGTGACAAAGAACATATCTGTGTTGCTCATGGAACTTTCTCTAATCCTGTCTCTTGGGCCTCAGCTCAGTGTATGCCTAGTAAATATTAAATCTTACAAAAGTAGGGGGAGCGAAGTATGAGAAACCACCAATTGTCAGTCAGAAAATCTTAGAGGTCAGTGATTATGCTCCCTCGACAGAGGTATCACTCAAGCAACTATCACTGATCCTCGGCTTCTAACGCTGTTTCAAAACATGTCTCAGATACAATTAAATGTGGTTTTGTGAATGGCTGAGGGAGTCCAGTGGTGCCACAGGACGAGACTTTCCAGCTTTCTTCTGTGATAGAGAGGGTCTAGGAATTTGGGTGTTTGTTGTAGAAAAGAAAATGTGTACTCATGTGCCTGTGTACACAGGAAGCAGTCCAAGACCCTCTTCCTGTTAAAACTCTGCAGTTAGAGTAGTGAGAAACACCACGTCATCAAAGGCTTGTCTCCTAGACCCAGGTTCTCGAGGATAGAGGGAAGAAAAGAGTGGTCAGAGTGTGCTGGCTGGGAACTTTGGCGCCAGGCCTGGCTCTTTGCAGCCAGTCAGTCACCCCTTCAGCAAATGAGGGGTCATCCGGTTATGTTATTTTATAGTACAAAGGCAGATACGGTCCGCTGCCTCAGCACTGCCCTGATAATTTTGTTTTCGTGGTGAGTTTGCCATCAGGCTATGACATGCCATTAGGTTTTTATCTATGCTGCCAAGGAGGGGCAGGCAGGCCTGGTGAGCGAGGGTCTGCTTTTCATTAGCCTGTGGCCTGCGGGCGCTGGAAGCTGAGCCAGCCAGTCAGGGAGCCGGCACTCCTTTGAACCTGGCTAGCACAGTTCATATCCAGGTTAGCAGAGGTGGGAAGACCCCAGTCAGCACCTCCTTCGGCCTCCTCCCCTGCCTGTGGAGAATCCTCAGTCACATCCAATAATAGCTTCAGGTTGTGCCCTAACCTGCCAACCATCAGGGAATAGGCCAACCAAGAAATTCCTTTCAGGGCTGGAGATAAATGTGCCTCAGTTGGTAGAAGGCAAGAAGTATGCGGAAAAAAGCCCAGTATTCATCCTCCCTAGCAAGACATAAGGCAGGTGTGGCAGTTTGGAACCCCAGCACCTAGAAAGCAAGAGGATTAGAAGTTCAAAGTCATCCTTGGCTACATAATGAGTTTGAAGTTAGTCTGGGTTAAATGAGACCCTGTCTCAAAGAAAGAAAGGAGGGAGGGATGGAGGGAGGGACAGAGGGAGGGAGAAAAGTTTGCCAACCTGTCCAGCCCAACCTTCCAGCTTCCAAGGACTTGTGGCAGGTTTCTGTCCTCAATGGAAAGAACTGTGTGTGGTGGAATAGATAGCAAGGAGCTGTGAGAAGGAGCTGTGGTCTGGGGGCGAGGTCAGCCCAGAAGTCCCTGGTACATTCTGCCAAATTTTCCATGAAACAGAAAGAAATAAGCAAGCATGCAAACCGTAGGGAGGATCTATTGTGCAGCATGGTTCAGCCCACCCCACCCTCACTTTTTATAGTGCAGTAGCTAATGCTGGTGTCAGGAAAAGCCCCAGCTGTTTATGGTTCTGGCCTACTCCTCTCTGTCAAGGATTGTCTCAGTGAACTCAAGTAGTCCTGGCCAGCTTTCCATGTTGCATCAAACAGACATAGTTCCTTTACTCAGCGTGGCCTGCTGGCCTGAGGGAAAAGCTGGGATGGCAGGTCTGAGGACAGGAATGAGCTTCTCTGCCTTCCCTCCAGCCTCCCTCACCCCCTCCATGCTCAAGATCCAGCCATCGCTGGGTACGATTTATAAGCACGGAAATCCCCTTAATCCCTGAGATATGTGGTGTATTTCACCCAAGAATTCTGAGAGCTGCGTCCTCCCTCTCCACACAAACTGAATTCTAACACAAGCATAGAATATTGATTCCAGGCCTGGGGAATTTTAAACCCCAAGTTCCTGTGAAACACCTCCATTCGTGGCAAATCGGCACATCACCTCAGCATGTCCCAACAGCTAGGACACATGAGTCCTGGCTAACCATCTCAGGGGACCACTAAGCACTCACATCTCCCTCATGTGTCTTTCTGTCCCTCTCAAGGGCTGAGTGCCATTCTGTCTTTTATTGCCTTGGATCCTGGTATCTACCTGTTTTGTTTTGTTTTAAATCCCTCTGCTGCTGGCAAAACAACAGCCACACAGCCATCTTCAAAATGTCAACTGCGATTGGCTGGGAGGAGGAATGGATTGAGTCCAGAGTGCACTGAGACCAGAGATTTGCAAAAGCAGGTGAGGTCTTCCAGTTCCAAACCCTGCACAGGGCTGTCCCAGGACCACCAGCCTCAGCTTCAAGAGATGCTGTGGCAGCCCTGCATCCAGTATCACAGCTGCAGTAACCGCCCGAATTTCCTCAGTACAAATGGGAGTGAAGCCCAGAGCTGTTAGGTATATTACACAGGGCCACACAGCTTTTGAGTTATGGAAACATGTGCTCAGGCTCTGTCTGCTCTTTATTAGGATACCACACTGGAGAAGTTTCAGTCTGCACAGTCTGAATTGCATCCCACAACAGTCTCACCAGGTGCAGACACTCAGCTTTTAACAGTGATACAGCTGTAGCTAAGTTAGGTCAAATCGCCTTGGTAAAGACATACAGCCACAGCATTAGGAGAGTGGATTCTGAACCCCAGAGTTCTGTGGGCATTTAATGACCCTCCATAACCTGCCAGGTTTGTGCTAAGCTTTGAGAATGCCCAGTGGACTAAGATACAGTCACTACCATCAAAAGACCTGGCTGTCATATGGGACAGGCTGTAGGAATGTGACTATGCATAATCCAGAGTATACAAGGTAAGCTTAACTTGTGTGGCAAGTGTCGTGGGAACCCAGGAATGAAATGAGTCACTCAGAGAGGAGGTGGCATTTAGGTTTCTATTAGTCAGCTGTGTGTTTCTGTACTAACACCCGAAACAGGCTTCTTCTGCAGTGAATGAAGGTTGATATGGGCTCACAGTTTGAGAGATTTAAGTTCATGGTTAAACAGTCGCATGGGTTTGGGCCTCTGACAAGGGTGGCTCATCGTGGCAGAGGTGTGTATTGGAGTGAATGAACACAACACAATCCAGAAAACAAGGATTGCGGAAGAGGCTGGAGTCTCTCCAGGCCTTTGAGTGCACACTCCACTGGCCTAAGGACCTCCTACCGGGCTCCACCTCATAAAAGGTCCACAGTACCTCCCAATACCACAACCCTGGGGGCAAAGCTCTTACACCTGGGGAACACTACCCATGTTCGACTCACAGCAAAGCTGGTCCGTGATGAGGAGAAGAAAGGGAGAAGCAGACTTCAAGCAGAATTCCCAGAGATCCTTGTCCCAGGCTACATACCCCATAGCTGGGAGTCCTCTGCTACAAGCCCGACCAACTTTTAGCCGAGCTAAATTGCAACCTACCTTCCAACTCAGTCCTTTCTCAGAGAGTTTTCAATTGCCTGAATACACATGTGTGTGTATATGTGTAAGGCAAAGATCAACTTTGGGTGCCATTCTTTGGGTAATATCACCTTGTTTGGAGACTTTGTCTCTCACTAGGACTTGGAGCTCACCAACCAGTAGGCAATACTGGTTGACTAGCTAGCTTCAGAAATCCTTCTGTCTCCACCTCTCTAGTGCTGGGATTAGAAGCCTGCACCAGCACAAATGGATTTATGTATGGGTACGTGCTTATATAGCAGGAATCTTTCTGGCTGACTTATTTCCACAGGCCATTTTCTACAGAGCATTTGGTAGCCATGAATATGACTCAAAGCTACTCATCCAATAGAGTAGCTGCAGGTGCCTGGCTTTGCAGAGCATTTGGAATGTGACCCATGAGACTTGAAGAGCGTGTCATGTAAACAATTCTTAATTTATGATTTCATCTATAAATGGGATTCCATATAGGCTAACATAGAAATATGCCATTGCCCTAGCCAAGGACTGGCAGAGAATCAATGGAGTGGGTTTTGCCAGAAGGCTCTCCAGAATCAATAAGCAGAGGACCGAAGTACCTACACAGTTCTCCAAAGACATCCTCATACTCATCCTGTAGTCCCAAAAATGGTTTGGCAGCTTCCAGCTTCCTGGAGACCTATAGGACTGGACTTTAATTGCTGCCCTGTCACCACTGGCCCTGTGGTTTCTTCTTAAGTGGCCTAGAGATAGATTCTAAGAGTGACCTAACCCCCATTGCCCACTCTTTTCAAAGGAGTCTTTCTCCTGCAAAAACTTGTCACCATGGAAATTAGTCTCTGTCACTGAAGATGAGTAGGAGCACACTTTCAGTATGAACATTTCTGTGTTCTGGAGTGAGAAAATGGGGTGGACAGCTGCTTCAAATACCCCAGGATGAGGACTCTGGGACAAGATTGTCTCTGTGGGTTCCTTCTTTTTTTAAAAAAAATTACCAGCATATATTAATTATGCATAATAATGGGTTTCATGATGACATTTTATAGGCATACATAATGTATTTTGAACGTATCATCTGCATTGTCTCTCTTGTCCCCATCCCTCCCTGATGAGCTCCTGTTTTTTTCTTAACTGTGTCCCTTTCTGCACTTTCATGTATTTCTGATCCAATTAATTTGATTAATGTTGCTTGTAAGAACATGGGTGAGGAGTTATTTATAGAAGCATGGGCATATTATCAATGGTTACCCCTGTGAAGAAAATTTCACTACCTCCTCCTGCATTCATTAACTGCCTCCAGGTACTTAGGAAGTAGGGCCTTGAGAGCTCTGTTCTCTTAGCCACTGGTAACTGTCTGTATATCCACAGGGCAAGGGGAAGACTCATCTCCTCCCCCCTCCCTGGATGAAATACTGATGCCAGTATGTGGTTCTTTGAATGAGAATGGGCTCCATAGGCTCATGTGTTTGAGTATTCAGTCCTCTTTTGGTGGGACTATTTGGGAAGGATTAGGAGGTGTGGAGTTGTTGGAGCAGGTGTGACACTGGGGACAATGTTGCAATTTCAAGAGACACACCATTCCCAGTACCTCTTGGCCTTATGATTGTGTTAAAGATTTAAGTTCTCAGTTACTGTTCCAGCACCATGCCTGCCCACCTGCTACAATGCTTCCCACCATGGTGATCATGCACTTTAACCCTCTGAAACTATGCCTCAAGTAAACTTGCTTCTGTAAGGTGCTGTGGTCAGGGTGTCATCACAGCAATAGAAAAATCCCTCCCACAACCGCAATGGAATGTTGATAGGCTATTAAGATTTCATCTCCACAGTGACCTAGGACAGTCAGTTCTAACAGCTGAGACTTTTATTTGTCTCTGTGTGTTCATGATGGTGGTGGAGGGAGCCAGATAACAGAAAGAAGTATGAATGGAAGGAGAAATACAGAACCATGGCCTTCCTGGTCAAACTACCAGGGGTCATCATGGATCTCTCTGCCCATGGTGTATTTGATGTCCATTCACATTTTTAATGAACACAAACAACAATTGCCCACTTTATGGCATCTTCACATGTATGTATTATATATTTGCCCATATTCACCCCTTCCCTCATCACCCTGTTACTAATTAGTCTCCCTGTTAATGCAGAAGTCTTCTGTCTATTTTCATGCCGAATCATTTTTAAAGTCTAAATTCAACATAGAAGGGAAAACATAGCAATTGTCTTTCATTGATATAATCATTGAGATAGCTGATATCAAGAATATTCTGAAGGCCAGGTGAAGTGACACATGCTTTTAGTGCCAGAACTCAGAAGGAAGATACAAGTGGATCTCTGTGGATTCAAAGCCAGCCTAATCTACATAGTGGGTTCCAGGCCAATATGGGATACATCCTTCCTTTGAAAAACATTTGAGAAGGCCTCTGTATAGCTCAGTATGCAGATGCCTAATATCCAACGGTGGAACCTGTTTTGTTACAAGTAGAGCGACCTGGAAAAAATAAGATCAGTAAGCCACACCATCATGAAAAGAAAAATGAAGAGAAACCAAGTCTTTGGTAACATGGTTTGTACCACTGGATCAGCCTTTGCCTGAAGCCCACATTTCTGCTCAATTGTTTTCAGTTACATAAATCATAATATCTATGGTAGTTTGAATTGGTTTTCTGTCATTTAGCATCAAAAGCATTCCTAACAAATATATTCTGCAAACATGAAACATAGTGTGGAGAACTGAATGGATCTCAACACCTTCTTAGATATATTGAAACTGACATATTCTAACAACTTTTTCTTTTGGACTTTACAAAGACTGTCTCCTTTCTATTGAGAGTCATATCTTGGCTATTTCATAATTCAGTGGATCCATTTATAAACTCTATGCAGATGTAAATTTAGTCTTTTTTGCCCATTTCAGATTTCCTTTGCATTTAAAACACTACCTGACCCTTCAGTAGTCTATAAATATTTAGTGGCTATGTGCTTGCTTATTACATGAATGAATAAATGAATGAACAAACAAACGAATGAATGAATGAATCCAAACACAGACACGGTGACCTTCCCCAGATTAATAACTAGTATTGGGATAATATGATGGAGAATCCTAAACTGAACATGGTAGTTCAAGCCTGTGACCTCTGTACTTGGGAAGCTAAGAAGGAGGACCACAATGCCAAGCTCCTTGACCTACAAAGCTGACAAGATAGATGATAGCTAGATAGATAGCTAGATAGCTAGATAGATAGCTAGCTAGCTAGCTAGCTAGCTAGATAGATAGACAGACAGAAGAACACAAGCCCTAGGAACATATATTGCCTGTAAATAGTCTTAACTGGGAAATATTCACTAGCAATATATCATATAAAGGACTAATATTTATTGAAGGGCATACAAGCATTTATGATACAAATTGAACTTCAAGACAATTCTTGGAGAGTGGAGCTGTCCCACATCGGGTGGCTGATCCGAATGCAGAAACCAAACAGGCAGGTCAGTGTCCCAGCATCTCAATGGGGTCTGGCCATGTCCCATTCAGGGTCCTGGTACTCCAGAGATAGGCCTCTAAGCTTTCCCAAACAACACCTGAAAGCCACTACAAGGAAGCATTCTCTATGACCCATGCCTGAGCTGGACGTAACTTACCTTAGTTTTGCAATTCTACCTTATTACATATAAATGTCTAACAATTCCTACCCCACACACAGGATGGTAGAGGTAGGAATGATTGCTGTCTGTTTCCACATGAGAAAACTAAAGCACAGAGATTTAAACAACATCTTGAAGGTGACATAGCTGTCTGACAGGAAACAGCTCAGTTGCAGGAGCCCCATGATGGTGATTCTATATAGGTGACTTTACAACATTGAGTGCTATATGCTAAGAGGTTAGGAGAGTGCACCTCTTGGTATATCCATGAGGACATTTCCAGGTCAGACTGCCTAGGAGAGGAGGACCCTCCTGAATGGGGGTGACAGTATCAGCAAGCTGGGGTCCCTGGGTGGAATAAAGGGGAAAAAGGAAAAATGACAGAGGACTGCCATTCTCTCTCTGCTTCTTGTCTGGCAGGATATGAATTGCACCCTGCCCTCCTCAGGCAATAGCCTGAACCTTCTGGAATCATAAACCAAATAAATCCTGCCTTAAGTTGTGTCTCTCCAGTATTTTTATCACATTCATGCAATAGGTGACTAGTAGTACAAATGCTGATGTGAAAACCACCTCCAAGGGAGTCTTAGAGTTCTCAGCCTCTGAAAATTCTAGAGATAGCTCAAGCCGTGTACACCATATTTTTTATTAGAGTCCACTTTAGGCACTGATATGTTGTGACCTTGATTTGCAAAGCTGGAGAATAACAGCTTTACCCATACAAATTGCAGCTTGTGTGGCTTGTTGGGAAGAGAATGAGCCACAGTGCAATAGCTCTGGTGTCACTACTGTCCTTGAGAACTCTGTGCTTCCATTGTGTACTCAAAGGTGTATTATGTACATGAGTGTCTTTTGTATAAGTTGCCTCAGAAGTTCAAGACAATTTTTAGGGGCCCTTGTCTTGATGCAGTGTAGACATAATAGTAACGACAAGTTGACATGCTCTTAGGGTCACAACCCAGTTCCCAATTGTGCCCTAAGCATGGCCATGATTTCAGCAGAACGTATGGTGTTCCTTCTGTGAACATCAACAGCAAGACCCTGGGCATGGACATCTCTGGGAGCTGACTACACACATCATACATCAACATATTCTAAAAAGGGTTCGTGTACGCTCCCTAGCCAGCCAAGTCTCCTCCTGTAGCTCCCTGTCTGCCTAAAATGTCTTTCTAGAGCAATCCTCATATGCTAGTTAGCTTTGTGGCACTTCGATAGTCAAAAGGAGAAATGGTTTCTTTTAGCTCATGACTTTGGAGGCTTTAGTACAAGATGAGCTGGTCCTGATGTTTCTGGGCCTGCCAAAACATGTGTATGCCAGAGAAAGCTTGTTGACTTTCTAACTACTAAGAAGTAAGGAGGATGGACTAGGACAGGAGTCTCTGTGTTCCCTTCAAGGACACATCCTCAAAGACCCACAACTTGCTTCTGCCAGGCCCCACCTCCAAAAAGTTCTCCTGCCTCCCAGTGGCACCAAGACTGACTGGGGACTGGGCTTTCATGGACATTTGGACTTTTAATATTCAAAACTATAGCAACTTGAAAGGGCCTTGATAATGACACAGAGCCTTGCAGGGGCCAAAATAATAAACTGTAACAGCCATGCTTAGTAGCATCACAAAAGTCTTTCAACTTTCCAGGCCTTGGTATTCTCTCTGCAGTATGGGGAACAGTAAATCTCAGCAATCCTAGAATTCCTTATTCTACAACACTAAGGCAGAATCTCCTAGACACGGAGAGGGGGAAATGCTGTGATGGAGGGTCCTCAAACCCAAGGGCCTGGGACCTGACAGCAATTATCTGGTGAAGAGCACCCACAGTTTGTGAGGCCCATCCCAGGCCTCACCCCAGCCTGGTGTCCATGCTGCTGATTGAGTATGCTGGAAAAAATTTGGAAAGATGGTAGATGGTGGGAGGGTGAGTTAGTAGGCTGCAGAGATTTCACAGACAGACTCCTGTCTGCAGAGATGGTGGCTGGGTCCTCCCACTTTGCAGGGAGAGAGGGGAAGGGGAAGAGAGGGAGAGAGAGAGAGGGAGGGAGGGAGGGAGGGAGGGAGGGAGGGAGGGAGAGTTTGAACTTGCTATGGGGTGGAGTGAGGGGGAGGGAGAAAGTATGTTTTCCCTTCTGCTGAGCCCAGCACCCCAGAATGTCTTGCAAAGGGCAGAACCAGAGCAGCCTTTGAAGGTGGCAGCTGGGATCTCTGTGAACAGGAGTGGCCTCTGACTCCTCATGGCCTCTAAAAATAATCTGTGTGTGGGTGTTCTACATCCCAAGAAAGAAGACACAAAGGGTTAATGAGAGGATGCCTTTAGATATTGCTTTGCATGAGCACACAGCACACGACAGAATAAAGGCATCAGAGGCTGGTTTCTAGTCCATATTCTATGCCTGGCGATCTCTTTTCCACATAAACAGAGGCTACCTCACCCCTTGCTCTCTGGGCTTGGGGATCGCTTGCTCTGTGCTCTCTTTATAATATGCTATTGTTTTATGACATTAAAACATATGACCACATTCACATGATAGGAAGGAGAAACAGAAATTATATTCGTTGACCCATACACCCCAGAGACCAGAGGTCCAAACCCCCAGCAAATTCAGACCCTAGGACCCAAACTGTTAGCTCTCTGCACTCCTCATATTTCCAGATAGAATATGTACTAAGTGAGACATTTTCTAGAACCTACTAGCAGAAGTAGAGATGTAGAGCTGACCTGGTCCAGCACTTGTTCCCTGGGACTCTCAAAGGAGCAGTTTCTCCAAAGGAGATGGTGCTGTGTTCTGAAGTTAATGAACTCCCAGAGATGTCTGTTCACTGCCACACCAGCCTTCCCACTGAGCTACACATCCTGAGGAACTCAGCTCTCACTGCTCTTTATGCTCCAGGAGGCAAACGCCTCTACAGACTGGCTGTGTCAAGATGTGTCTTCCAAGGAGCAGAGGATGTCACAAAGGTCCTTTCAGAGGAGGATCTCAAAACACACTTGTCGAACAAATGCATGAAGGAATTAACAAACAAGCAAACTCATAGCTGCCCCGCTTCAGGTCTTCTGTGTTCATGAAATCATCCACAATGTTTTCTTAAGCTCAAACATGCACCCCCCTCTTTGAAAGAGGATCTTGATTGGGCCTAAGACAGCTCACATTCCACCAACTCTCAGGAAATACTGGTGTTCCTGGGTCATAGATAATGCTCTGAGTAGCAAGAGCTGATGGCCTCTAGGTCTGACTCATGGCTGTTGTCATTCTTCAAGGTCATAAGAAGAGTCTTATAAAGCATTGTTTGGCTTGCTTTCTAGTTCTGTGCTAAACACCATGAACAATATGTGTGTGGGATGGTGGCGGTATTTCAGCTTACACCTTCCATCTGTCATGAAGGCAAGTCAGGGCAGGAGCTCAAGGCAGCAACTGAAGCAGAGACCGTGGAGGAGTGTTGCTTGCTGGCTCTCTTCTCCTGGCTTGCCCAGATGACTTTCTAATATAGCCCAAGATCACCTGCTCAAGGGTGGATACACCCACAGCAGCCTGAGACCTCTCCCATCAAATGTCCCCCACAGACTTGCCCACAAGTGAATCTCATGGACACATTTTCTCAATTGAAGTTCTTTCCGTAGATAATTCCAGCTCATGTCAGGTTGACCAAAAAAAAAAAAAGAAAAAGAAAAAGAAAAAAAGAAAGAAAGAAAGAAAGAAAGAAAAAGACAATTGCCTTAAGACATCATTAGTTTCTGAACCAGCCTTCTTTCCCCAGATGCACAAATTGAAGGCCACTCAAATCAGACCATTTGGCAAAATTTTCCCCAGATACCTGCTGAACCCCAGGTTGCTCATCTTCTAACTTCTGCCAGATTTCTTCCCCCTCAACTAGACTGCTATTCTAAACCAGCACGTAGAGTTGGAGATGAGGCCCCACCTCCAGGTTGTAGAAAGCACAGTCCACTGTGGAATTTCTGGGTTTTACTTGCTAGGGGAAAAAATCTATTTTAGTGCCATCCATTATGCATTCTAAGTTACACAATGAGTTTGTCTTGAGACATATTTATGCCCAAGAATATTATGTATTCTCTTTATATACCATGCAAGGTTAAATTTTTTGAAAATTTATATTTGCTTTTTATCACCCAGACATATAAGTGATTTATAACCAGACCTGATGGATTGGAATCAGATGACAAACCCCAGATTAACCCCATAGATCCTGCTGCTATTGGTCAGTTCTTGCTATTGATGTTATTTTCACCTGAGTGAATGCATTCAAGACTTCCCTTTCCAGATAAATATGCAGGTGGGGATCGTTTTTTGCAATGCAGGCACTTCCTCTTTCTGCTTTAAGTTCATCCAGCAATTTTTTTTAAAGACAGACATATTGAAATAGTCATACACTGAATAATTCATGTGAAAAAATTTGGGGGAAAACTAACTAGAGGTGACTTGTGGTATATTTGTACTCACTGGTATTACAAGATGGAGACATTCTGTGTTACATAATTGCTATTCACCAGAAATGCCTCCTTCATGAGACCCCTTGTGCCTCATCCCTTCAGTCGCTCAGCCATCCATGGGTTCTTTTTCAGAAATGACAAGTGCTCAGGAACTTGGTGCCATGGTATATATTTGTAATCCCAGGACTTTGGAGACTGAGGCAGGAAGATGGCAAGAGGCCAACCTGGGCTACATAAGAAGACAGTATTTTTAAAGTAAATAAATGAATAAATAGCTCAGGGCTGGCAAGATGGCTATGCAGGGAAAGGCGCTCATGATGGAAGCCTGAGGACCTGAGTTTGATCCCTACAAGTCATGTTAAAGGTGAGTACAGACAACTGAGTCCACACCGCTGTCCTTTGATTTCCACACATGTGGTGTCACGTGGTCTCTCCTCGCTCCGTGTGTGTGTGTGTGTGTGTGTGTGTGTGTGTGTAATAATAATAATATAAAAATTCTTTGAAAACTATCTTAACATTGACAGGTGTATTTGAAGGTTATCATGTGAACTGAGCTGGCTCAGGAGGTAGCAACACACCATGTCTTAACTCACAGCTTCACCACACATCCACAGGCTTGAGTGTAAGCATTCTTACCAGCCATGGGTGTGCTCTGTCACCCTCGATTGTCCGCTAGACCCAAAGAGGGTCTTTATGTGCAAATCCCTGGCCAAGGGTGGTCCTGCACATAGCTCAGCATTCACCCAGGTGCAAAAGCCAGCCAGAGGATGAATCATTATTATTTTTTTAATCAAGTAACAGGCCCAGGTGTAGCAGCAGCCCAGCTTTCTAATATCACTGTGGCTTTGATAAATATGTCCCACTCCTTGATAACTTTTCCAAATCCTTTAATATCCTGAAGCTCAGTCCCTGATGTCTGGCTGTCGCAAAAATGTGTGAAGGGAGACCAAATGTCAATAAAATCTCCCCGCCTGCCTCAACCCGGGACATAATCAGCTCCAAGGTAAATAAATGGTAAGTTAGTTATCTGCTGCAGAGAGGCGGGCAGGCAGGCAGGCAGGAAGTTAGGGAGGCCTTTCTGCTTATCAGGCTCTGCTTTTGGCCTTCCTACTCTGCTAACCAAACCATCTTCCTGCTCCAGGCTCTTCTGAGGGAGGTGCTGGACTCTCCCGCCCTCCACCATTTTTCTTTTCTTCTTTGGTCCTTGCCCTCAGAGGGACAGCCAGCTCTGCTTTTCTAAAATGTTATCCGCTTTCTGCTTTGCTCTCCTCAACTCCATTAAATCACCTTTCATCACATTAAATACAGGTCTTCAGGGTGGTCAGAGAGCTGCGCTCTGAGGGATGATGTTATAATGAGGGCGACGTGTATGAAAAATCACTTTTCAGCTCAATCCCAGGCAGGCGGAGAGGGGGGGTTGAGGGCTGAGCAGGTCTTGCTAGAGACAGGAGTCAGGATCTTGAGGAGGGGATTTATTCATTCATTCATTCACTCAGCAGATACCTATGTTTGGCCAACTTCTTCTCAGCCTCTGAGAGTATACTCTCAAACAAAGCCCTTTATTGCCTCTTGAAGCTTCCATGAGTAGAAATGTACAGAAGTCTGGTGGTGAATATGCTGAAGAGGCCACTGTTATGAAGAGTCCAGGCCTCTTTCCTGTGAATGACTCCTGCTCTGGGGCCAAAGTGTAGCTTTCTTCCAAGAGGTAGTCTTTCTTCTGAGTAATATCAGGAACTCCCCTCCTCTCTCCACCCTACCACAGCAACTGCCCTTCCAAGGGATTAACTGTTATCTCTTCCTCAACACCTTAGTGGGACTTTTATTTTCCGGTTCCTTATTCTGCCTGACTAGGAGGAGCTGGGGGAGGGGCAACTCACAGAGGACAGACAAGTCCCTGGAAAGTTAGCAACAAGGACAACTTGGAACAACTTTGGGCCAACAGAGTCTCCTTAGGCCACGTCTGTCTGACCTGGCCCCTCTGAACCAAGATTTATTCAAGAACAAGAAAGTCAATGATGAGTAGCTTTCCACTAAGCCACCCAGACATAGCAAAGGAAGGGTTTAGTCAAGCTGAGGAGATGGGGAGCAACTTGCTTTCATCCATTGCTTAACAGTCACTAATTGGTGGTTGAGACCCCAAAAGCAGTCTTTATTAATGAGTCTCTCTTAGACCTCACTCTCCATTGGCGCCAGGACTCAGATTCATAACTGGGACAAAGGAGGCAGGGAGGTGAGTTTTAAGATTGGAATCTGGGGCAATGTGGGAAGAGTGAATTTGGCCACATCTCCAACTAACTACTTAATTATCTCTCACTGGATCCTGCATTTTAAATGTTATACAACCTCTTATCTCCACAACCCTGGGGACCAACCCCATTCAATGCATGAACCTTTAGAGAACACAGTCAAACCAAGTTCAAATATTGCCATTTAATACATACTGTACATTGCCATTTGATATATACTAATCTGATAGGAGCAAAGTGAACAAGTTGTTCCATTTCTGCTTTATCAGAAATCTCTACCATCACACTCACTAACAATTAAAACAGACAAATAGCAATAAAGCAAGTACAGAAGAACCACAAAGAGTTAAAGAACTACTTCATTTTTAAGAATTTAGACAAATTATAAAGGAACCAGGACTCACTGCAACCAGATATAAAGTATTTTTCTGTCTGTGCTCTTTCTAAATAAGATTCTCAAATTAATAAATGGCCTCCAAGCTTCCAGTAAAGCAAGGTATCAGACTTGGAGTAACTGAAAGGTACAGCCTTAAAACCCTTTGAATGCAGGGCCTGATGGACCACAGAACGTGCATGTTTTCTAAGGGTCTAAAGTGTTCTATCCCATATCTCAGACCTACAGCCTGTGTTTCCAACGTTCACATACAACCAGGATATGTATGACCAAACAGTATGTATGACCAACAGTATGTTTGACGAACAGTATGTATGATCAAACAGTATGCATGACCAAACAGTATGTCTGACCAAACAGTATGTATGACCAAACAGTATGCATGA
>PVIH01015292.1:13289-50339 GCA_004025045.1 Sigmodon hispidus | reverse complement strand
TAAAATTCACAGGCAAATGGATGGATTTGGAGAATATCCTCCTGAGCGAAGTATCACAAACTCAGAGAGATAAGCAGGGGATGTACTCACTCACTAGTGGTCTCTAAACAAACAAACAAGAAAAAAAGCCAAACATGCCCAAGCAGCAAACCACAACCACTGAACAGCTTGGGATCAGAAACACCCTGGACTGACCCTTTAAACCCCAGTCCAATTATAGGAACACCTGACTCACTCTTGAGGGAGGGGGGACAAAACTGGATTTGGCCAGGAGTGAAGACTGATCCAAGCATTATTGGGTCAGTGGGACCATAGGACTGTCTGCTCCCTGCCAAGGGAGGGGATGGGGAGTTGTAGAGAAGAAAAATGACCAGATGTGTTGGGAGGGGGAAGAGACCTTCAATAAGGATATACAGGGATGGAAAAAAAAATTCAGAGGGAAAGCTGAACACAAAGAAAATATATGTGTAGCAATCTTATTTACATTTCCACCCTTGATAAGCCATGCTTATGATTCTTATCCTCTGTATAGTTATTGTTAACTCTTCCGCATTTTAAATTCTTTTTACTGTTTTTTTTTTTGATAAATACAAAATAAAGAAGGAAAAAAAAGAAAGAAAAATAATAAAAAAAGAAAAAGAAAAAAAATAAATAAAACCAGTGTCTTCAGCAGGCAATGTCTAGATACTAGTGAGTTTGCTATGTGTGTCTTGTTTTCCTTAAAGCCTTACCATATTGGTCTTTGTTTCTTTCTTTACTCATTCTCTCTCTCTCTCTCTCTCTCTCTCTCTCTTCCCCTCCTTCTCCTCCTTTCTTCACCCTCTCCCTACATATATGTCTAACAAAGAAAAGGAAGTTTATGATCATATTATAGAGAAGCATTTTTTTACATATCTCTTCTGTGGTAATTGGTCTTGATTAAGCATTCCGTTTCTATTGGGATCAGTTCTAGGGAAATATGCTTTTATTCAAAAGTTCAGGTTTTATTTAATAATAAAATGGATCTATAGAACATCTGCTAAATGCATGACTTTTACATTTTTCTCTTTTATTACTATATTTAAAAATGTGTGTGTATGTGTAGTGTGTGATTATAGGGGTTTACATGTGAAAGCAAGAGGCCAACCTCAAATGTTGTTCCTCTGGGGACATCTATGTTATATTTTGAACCAGGGTTTCTCCTTGACTTGGAGCTTACTCTAGGTTGGCTGGCTATTGATTTCTGGGCTCTAACTGTTTTGCTCATCTAGTACAAATGAGTGCCGCTGAGCCTGATTTTTATTCATGGCTTTGGGGATCAAATTCATGTCCTCATCTTGTGTGGCAAGTACTTGACAGTTATCTCTTCAACCCTCCTCTGTCTGTTTGAACATGGGTCTGAACTCTCAATAGTGCCCATTTATCTTTGGCCTTGAGTACTCCATGCTCTGATCATAGAGGCAGGATGGTACAGGAAACAGGCTTTCCTACCTTCCCACACCAACAGCACTTAGCCATTGGCTTTGAGTCACCACTGGATCGTGAAGTCTGGTGCTTCCAGATCTCAACTTTGTTTCTGCACTTTCCTCATATATGCAAACTACAAAATAATGCAACTTTAAATTTTTACCTTTTATGTTTAGGATGATAACTATTATAACATAGTTGAAGTTGTTGTAGATCCTGAGATGGATCTGAAACATTTATCTGCAAGATCCAGTATGTTTCAACAGCAGAAATACTAGCATTAGGGATGTAGCTCAGTGGAAGAGTACTTGCCTAACACACATGAAATCTTGAAAGGCATATAATGTAATTTAAGTATATTGACCTCTCCTAACCCATTGATTTGCTTTCTATAGTTTCTGTAAGCTATAGTAGCCTACAGTATGAAAATATTATTTGGAACATTATAGAAATAATTGATATAGGCTTAAACTACTTTCTTCTGGTGTATCATTGTATTATTTGTTTTATTATTGTTATCATGAGTCTCTTACTATGCCAAATTTATAAATTAATAGATGTGTATGTATAATTTGACTTTCATTCTTACAAGTTCTATATCCACAGATTCAGCCAATCATAACAGAATATATTTTTAAAACATCTCATTTATGCTAAACATGTACAGACTTTTTCTGCCAATACTCTCTATGAATAAAATTAACAGCTACTTACACATTGTCCTCAGTTTTGTAAGCAATCTATAACTGATTTAGAATATATAGCAGAATATTGGTGGCTTATCAGCAAATACTCTGCAGTCTTACAAAGGAGACTTAAGCATCTTCTGACTTTGTTAACTGCAGGGTATCCTAGAACCAGTGGTTCTCAGAAACCAAGGGACAACTATATAGGGAAAACACAGCCAGTAGAAAGAAAACTTACGGAACCTGAAATTTCAGACATTCCCTGAGATTTAAACACAGCCTCTGCAAACGAAGAGAGGCAACTATACTCCATATACACCTTGTAGAATGCTGGAAATTTCCACCTGGCTGAAGGGCTTCTTGGGAAAGGCTTCAGCAAGCTATAGGATTTGAATTGGGTATGAATGTAGAAGGATTTGTGGAAAGTGGAAATTAAGCTCGGGGGCAGATCAAGGTCAGGTGACCAGAATACAAGGGAAAAGTCTGTCTGAGTCTCTAGGGAACAGTAAACAAACATAAATTATTTGTTTTCATGCTCTCACAGAGATCTTTGAAGTGTTCAAGAAAATAAGGTTTAATTTGTCAGTTTGAGCCTTTGATTTCTGTATATTTATTATTCTCTGAGCTCAGGTCTTATGTGCTGGAAGAAATGAATATGTGCTTTTGCCTGGTTTTCATCTTGTTCATGCAGATGACATCCCCCCCCAGGTCACTAAAACAAGGGTGGGGTATCTATCTGGGTGTGAGAGTGTCTTACCCTGACCATTCATTGTAAAAATAAACACAGGTGCTGGTGTCTAAAGGCCTCTGCTGCATGGTGATCATTATAGAGACACATGAGCAGGGCACAGCCTGTAGCTACCTAAGGCTGCAGGACTATGTCTCAGGAATAGAGGGGCCTGGCTGCCTGCCATTTCTGTCTAGAAAATTGCTCACTGCCCAGGATCTTGCACAAATCTGTTTCTTCTCTTTCTTCATAAATAATCAAACATAATGCAATTGTGAGATTTCCTCATTTATTTTTTTTTCTTTCTTCACTCATGTTTAGCTTGTCATTTCATATATTATATCTGCTTATTTGTTCCCTCTATGTGACCTCTAAGACAATACATCTGTGGAAATTTGGTTCCTCTAATTTGCTTTACATGTGCTTTGTAACAAAATATACCAGGGTGTAGAACACACCAAAAGGTGTTAGGGACCTTCGTCATACTGTGACCTTACTCTGCTTTTTCTCAAAGATAGAAGGGGCATGCTTGACCAGTGTTCTCAGAGGATTTACAGAGAAACACTCAACTCCCATTGAAACAATAGGATATACTTTACCTATTGTTTGAGCAAACACAGTAAGTAAATGGTGGCTCAAACTCAAGTAAAGAACAACCTTTCCACTCATTCTGAACACATCAGATTTCTAATCTCCCTATTTGCTTGGCCTGATGTGAATATTTCTAATGACAAATGCTGATGCAGTCACATTCAGCCTCTCACGTCCACCATTCTTACAAGAGCCCCTGATGCTTTAGCATGATAGTCTTTATTGTCTTATTAGACTTGTCTTATTTCCCTGGTAAGAAGAAGAATTTTTATTTATTTCCTTGTGGTGATTAATGATGGTAAATACTTCATCATTCAAGTGTTTATTGATATCAAACTGCATTTAAAATCCCCTTGTTTTATTCTACACACAAGTGCTGTATACTATGTGCTAGAAACAGAAAGCTTGTCTGGGCAGATTTTCTTAAATTACAGGTTTATTTTATGCAAATGCCTACTCTGAAAGTCTCTAGGACTGATTTCAAGATTGAATTCTCTATGAGGAGACTGCTTTGTAGGTGGTACCCCATTTAACGCTCTTGTGGTACCCCAAGTCAAGTTCTTTGCCTGTAGACATGCCCCTACTTCAGGCTGCCACCCTCCCTTTAAGATAGGCAATTTCAAGTAGTCCCAGCCCTTGAAAGCTTAGTCTGCCTACCTATGGGATATGGAGGAGACCCCCTGCTCCATGGCTTCACATGTTTCTATCATTCTATGAAAATTTATTTTTGGTAGTTATCTTATTAGAGATCTGTTACTAATATATTTAAAATTGCATTTTCTAATTCTTTGTCCTTACTTTATTTTTCCTTGTATTTGTCATCACTTGACATATCATTAATGCATTATCAGTGTCATGGACTGATTGTGCTCCCTGTGATTAACATGCTAGTTCTAATTCTCAGCATCTCCATATAGTGTTGTATTTGACCAGATATGTAAAGAAGCAATTCAGCTATATTAAATTGGTCATATTGTTGTTGCTATGGTTTAAATTTCTGTGTCCCTCTAAAATTCATATGTTGAAATTTTCTACCTAGTGAGATTGTTTTTGGAGGTAAGCTCACATGAATGGGGTTACCTTTACAAAGGTACCTACTTTAACATGTGAAGATATCGCTAGAACATGGTCATGTACAAACCAGGAAATGGATCCTTATCCAATGCTGGTAATGCCTTGATCTCTAACTCCCCAGACTTAGGACCATAACAAATGCTGATTGTTCATAAGCTACTTAATCTATATTATTTTTTAATAGCAGTTCAAACACTCCAAGAAAGGCATGTTAGAAGAGCTGATGGACAGGCACTGAGGATCAACTTTTTCCATATCTATCACAGACCCCGTGGTTACAGTCAAGGTATGATGCAGAGGCACTAACCATTATTTACCTGGACATCCCCTTTATCTAGTACAACGATGACCTTCCGAAGAAGACTGTCTACTAGATGATTACAACCTCCAGTGTGTATTTACCATCTGAGACAGGCCGTGTCTGGCCTCTAACCTTCCTTCTCCCTCCTTAGTGTGCAGGCATTTACAAAGTTAAACATTCCTGCAAACCAATTATGCTAACAGAAGTGGCAAACGGAGGAAATGCCTTCCAGGCATGCCTGTTCTTAGTTCTGTGGACAACAACTCTACAATCTCTTTAGGCAAGTATGCACTTGGATATTATCCCAAATAGACATGTATATGTCCTTTACTCAAGAGACTTCAGAAAATTCTGGAATTGCCTGCATTTAGCCTTCTTTCCACAATTGTCTCGGACTCTAATCTCCTTAAAGAGGAAAGAATACTTATTTGGCCCCATAAGAGGTCTTGGAAGTTTTGGCAGCTAACCATTGAAATCGTATTGTTTTATAGTTTGGATATGAAGTGTTCCTCCAGATTCTTGTTATGTTTTAAAGGCTTGGTCCCTGATACAAGCAATATTCAGGGTGACTTGGGAGAAATGATGGGTTCATGAGGGCTCTGACTTGCCTAATGGATTAATCTCCTGATAAATTTCTAATGTGGCATTACTTGTGCTCAACTGGAATAAGTGTCACTGAAAGTGTACCATGGAAAGATGTACCTTATCCCAAGCCCTTCTCCCATTTTCTTGCTTGTTCTGCTATGGTGCTCTCTTGCCATGGACCCAGAAACATGAAACCAGACTACTGAATACAGCTGAAACTGAGCCATGGTGAATCCTTCTTATGTCAAACCGAATAATCCCTCTTCTCTGAAGTTGCTTTACTTTGATGTTTATTTATCACAGTGAACAGACCTGACTGACAACATATTCCTAGTGCCTTCTGCAGTACAGAAAGATCCTGCAATTTCCTGGTATTCACTGTTCTCTAAGTTGAGGGTGTCCCCTACCAAGCCTATTTCTTGAGATCTTCATCACAACAATAAAATAATCCATTAGACAACCTGAGTGAGAATAGTTATTCCTTACTATCAGAGGGTCATATTTTACTGACAGACATGGCCACTGTGAGAAGCACTGTCTGTTCCCATCAGGACAGGGCAGGTCTGAGGTCATTTGGAATCTTATTTTGTACATTTTGTGAATGTACAAAATCTGGTGAAGTCCTTCTTTGGTCAAGTCCTTCTACCCAGTGAGACATCCTCAGGTATAGCAGAATATATCTAGGGGCTTTGGGGTGAACAAAACTGGAAGAAGCATGTTATATAAAAGTATCAGCTATGAGTCTGGTTGGAGACTCATACTGAAGAACTGAACCTTGTTCACTTTATTGTGTGACTCTGTGTGACATCCTTTTGTGATATTTGTGCTCTGGGTAAATAACAGGGCGGGAGTCCCTGGTATATTGCATCCAGTATTCTGACTTTATCCAGCTTCTACCTGTTCTCTTCTTCTCCTTTGTCCACCATAGAAGTGATCTTAAGACAGTGCTGTTCTGTAACTGAATTACTGTCTTCCTAGTATGTCATAGGCTTACATCTTTGAACAATGCTGTCTTTTGTGTGTGTGTGTCCAGATACATAGCCTTTGGGTATTGATTATTTTCCTACAGTATTTTAGCATTGGATCTCATTATCTAGTTGAGAATTGGGCTGCTTTTTCCCAGAATCGGTACCTGAGTTGTGGATCATTCACTGCATATTGTGTTATTTTAACTTTAGTGGCAATTCTCATCTCACTCACCCATTCCAGTCTGGTTTCAGGTAGGAAATACTTTTTTTTTTTTAAATCAAATGAGAGGGTGCAGCATAAGAGTGTTGCTGAGTGCGCCTGTGTTTTAGACAGGTCTTCTTTCCCAGCAGAAACTTGTGGAGATTGGGAAAACATGTCTGCACTGGTGCAACACTCACAGAACCTTATGCTGTCCCAAGAAAATGATGCAGACTTTGGCTGGCATAGTTTCTAACTTACCACACTTTCTTGAATTCATATATACATATTAGTTGGTGATGAAGGCTTTGGAATATCTGTCTGTCTGCCCATTAGATAGCAAGTATGCTCAAAATATTAAATTAGGGCACTTTCAAAGCCTCTTATGTTCACTTTGTTATCATATAATGAGAACTGTTGGGGTTCTGACCACTTCCTGGAGCCCTGACTAATAGCAACTACCTGGCCTGCCCAGCACTGACAGCAAGCTGCATTTAAGAAGACCCCTCCCCTTCTTTCTCTTATTTCTTTTCTCTTCCCCTTCACTAGCCCTCTCCCCCTCTATCTATGACTCTCTGTCCTCCCTTCCTTACTCTATAATAAAGTCCCTCCAGCTGAACCCAGCCTGTCCCCTTCCCACCCCGGCTGTCTTACTACATATCCTGGCTGCATGGGGTCCACTGAGCATCACCAAGCTCTTTTCTAAGTAGTCATAACAATTTATTCACAGTGCTGGTAGCTTTGATAATCCCATTGCCCTCTTGATTTTAACTGGGAACCTTTTCTGATGAATAGGTGCTCCTCTAGGGCACTCATTATGGGATCGAGTACTGTTCAGATGTGAATTATGAGGATTAAGTAGATTTAATCATATAGTACACTTATGATGTTTTATGGTAAGTCTTCAGTAGATAGCATGTCTTGCCTACTGTCACTGTTATCAAAATCATTTCCATGCCATCACCACTATTATAATATCTCCTGCATTGCTAGGCTGCTTACTGTTACCAATACTGCCATTACCATCATCACCAGCAACTCTATGGTCATCATCACCACTATTACCTTATATACCACTTTCACCAATGTCATCTCTGTTGTGGTTTGTTTTCTAAGAATCATGTGTTGCAAGTTTGCCTCATAGGTGTTTTGGTAACAGGACTATAAAGAGGTAGGTTCTTAGGTTGATTGGAGATATGCTCTCAGAAGGGATACTGTGACCTCAGACTCTCTGGTTTCTTGTTTTATATATCTCCCTTAAATACAGTCTCACCATGATGTGATATAGCCAAGAAGGCCCTTATCAGAGCTATGCAGGCGCCAGTTACACGCTCTTGACCCTTCAAAGCTGTAAGCCCAGCACATCTCTTTATAAGGTTAGCCTGACTGAGGTAGATAGAGTATGACTAGAATCCCTGTAACCATCTCCACTATCACCACGACCAACCCTTCACCACTCACACTATTGCCAGCCACCATCATTCTCTCCACTGTTTGCCATTTCTGTTATAAACATATGCATGCATTTTTGCTTTCTTGTGCCTTATCTGATCCTCCTGGGTCACTGCAGTCTAATTGGGCCTCAGTGACCTGTCCTGCACACAGGTGGGGACTGGAACTGGGAGGTCCTCTCTGAAGCTCCAGGGTGGTCTTTGGGTAAGCAGTGCATACAGTGACTGGGGTGGAAAAACGATGAGTGGAGGAAACCCACATCCCTCTGTGAACTCCCACTGAGGGAACAGAGCCTCTTGACTATATAGGTCTTGGGAGGAACAGGGGGATGGTGCTGTGCAAACAACCATATAGCCCAGCAGACCCACCACAGCAGCTCTGTTGAAGGCCTTCCAAGAAGAATTGCGTTTATTCACCCTCACAGACCTTCCTTTCCCTTGGCTCATCTCAGGAGGGTGACAGTGTGAAACTTCAATGCTGCTTGTGTCAGCTTTTGTAATCCACAATCCTGACCCTTCTTCCCCTTTCTAGATCTCATTTTGTCTCATTCTGCGTCTTCCCCTTTGACCCTTTTTTACAGATGTACCCAGCTGTGTTTACTACCACCCAGCTGTGTTTACCTCCTCTGTTGCCTGATGTACAGACCCTAGAGTTACAGGTCAATTGGAAATAAATGCAAAAGACTAACATCAATTAAGGCCCCAACAGGAACATTCTGGATTGACATTTCTTTCTGCTAACAATGGTGAAACAGCAACCCCATGGACTTCCCAGGAGTAATGTGGTTTCATATATTGACTTCAAATATTTTTTGAACTCAGATGTTTAGGCAAATTAACCAAAAATACAATTATTTATATTTGTAATTTTTTTATATTGAAGAATCAAGAAACAATTGTTCTGGATCTAATTGTAATCTTTGATTTCCACAGATGTCACAGGATACAATCAGTCACATTAGAACAGAAGTTTGCAAAGCCATTCATGTTTGTTGAGATGTGTTTACTTTTCATTGTTGGAGAGCATCCTAGTCAGCTTTCTGTTGCTGTTATCAACACTAAGAGCGAGACCATCTGGAGAAGGTGTTTATTTCAGCTTACCTCCTAGAGTCACTCATGAAGGGAAGGTGAGGCATTAGCTCAAGGTAGGAACCTGGAGGAGACCACAGGGGTCTCTGCTTACTGTCTCCCTTTGCATGGTTTGCTCAACTACACTTCTAATACAATTCCGGTCCACCCACACAGGTGTGATGCTGCCCACACTGGGCTGAGTCCTCTCACATCAACCAGAAATGAAATAAATGCCCAGAGACAGTCACAGCCTTGGCTGATAGAAACTATTCCTCAACTAAAGTTGTAAAGTTTATATCAAGGTAATAAAACTCATGACAAAGCCTTCTGTGAGGTTGCAGACATACTAAGTATATGCTCACCTAGAGCCTAGTCCCTGTCTGTGCAGTTTTACCAAATAACTTTGAATCATACATACAAGCCTGAATTCAATAACTGAGTCATAGAAAGTGTATGGTTGGAAGTAGTCAATACAATTGCAGATATATATCTTCAGCAATGCACAGTGACTCAGGAAATAGGGGAAATGATTCTGTCTCTTTAACAAATCCATTTGTCAGAAAGAAAGATGGAGAGAGAGAGGGATTTCATATTAAAAGAGACCATTAGAAACTATTACCATCCAGCTCTAACATAGATCTTACTTGAAAAATAAACACAGAAATAAGAAACATTCAGAGTTACTCAAACATCCTCTGAATATTGGATGGTATTGTGAATAATTGATAATTGGTTTTGAAATGACTGTGTGTACTTTTTAAAAGAATATTCGTTTTTTTTAAAAGAACATGGTAAAGTATTTTGAGATGAGAAAGCTGATGCTGGGGAATTGCTATATCAAATTTGAATGAAAGGAAGAGCAGATAGAGTGAGACACTGCTAAGGGAGCGACTGCCATAAGGAAAGCACTCCCCTTTCCTCAGATTCTCTATTCTAGAGTCTCTGTATTAAGTAAAATAATGTCTACCTGGTAGGTAGGTCATGGTAGATGCCATGACCAAGATGTTCATCTTCCCAGGGTTAGGGCCATACTGCTGCACTTCCATGGATCCTGTAGCATCTCCAAATGTGGGAGATTCAACTGCATAATTTTTAATAATGGAGGACATTGCACAGGAAAGTAGAATAATATTAGTAAAACAAACAAGGATAGCTAGGGAAGACACCCACAGCCTAATAGAATGGAGCCTGTAATCCAGAAACTGGAGACAAGCCAAATCAACAAGTGGAATGTTTGCACTGTCATGAGTTATCAGACATTGATGACTGGTACTCACAAGAGGATTTACATGGCTTTGCACTTATAAATAATAGAATTTATTTGCATTAAGTAATTCTCACTTATAAATAATAGGATTTATGGGCTTATAATTTGGAAACCTGGGATAGCTGGCCTTTATGTGCAAGGCATCTAGTGAGACAGAACACTTGTCTTGTGCCTTCTCCATCCCCACCAGGGACACCCAGCATCTCTATTGCTTCCCTGGAGTTTCTCCATCAAGTTCCCCATTTCACTATTGTCTTCATACTTCCCACTCCAGCAGCTGTCACTTCCTAGAAGAACTATATACCTTTATTTTCCTGACTGACTTCTCTCTGTTTCTAAGCTTAGTACTTGCGCCTATTAAATTGGCCAATTAAAATAGACTAATGTCTTAATAGGACATACTGAGAATGTGACTAAACTGTCCTAGTGGAGAAATGCTTGCCTACATTTTATGATGAAGCCTTCAGTAGAAACACATTCATAAATACAGAGGTGATTAAACCACTTGCAGATCACAGAAATGGGCTTTTATTTTAGCAAAGAAGTGCTCTTAGTTTGGGGGTAGCCAGCCAGTCACTAGTATCAAGTACTTTCTGATGTGTTAATGGGGCTGCTTGGGCCAAGTGAAGCCTCCCATGAGTTGTGTGAAGAGCTACTACTGATGTGTGCTATGGGTACATGTGGATATTTGTTAGGTATTTAATAAATCCTGAAATATCAGAGGCAGCCTACAGTCAAATCATAGGCAGACAGCTCAGGAAATTCTTGATCCTTGAATACAAGGATAAACAGCTGAGAGTCAATCACACACACCTTTAATCCCAGCACAGGGAAAGCTGGGAGTGGTGACCTATATATACCCTTTATCCCATAACTCCAGAGACAGAACTTCTTATGTTTCTGTGAGTTCAAGGCTATAGCCTTTAGTCCTAACCTGGATGGGATAGGGTATATAAAGGCTGTAGAAACCCAGCAGAGACAGAAGCAACAGGCAGAAGCAATCAGAAGTGAGGCTGAGGAAGTTGCAAGACAGCTGGATGAGAAGTGACTGTGGTGCTTCCTCTCTCTGATATTTCAGCCTTCCCTTGATATTGGGCTCTGAGTCTCATTTTATACAACCAAAGTTTGTACAACTACAGGCACACAACATGTAGCTCCTATTTTCAACACTCTAGATTAGCATTTTCAGGTGTTGACTCAATAGGAGAGGCACAGTTGGTCCATAACAGTGTAAAAATTGGAGAAGATCTGCATATATAACTGGGTTGTAAAGTATGCACAAGGGCCTGAGTTCACTGCCCAGTAATATCCCCTCTCCACGCTTCAGGAGTTGTCAGTGCCCAGTAATATACCTCACCACACCACACCACACCACACCACACCACACCACACACACACACACACACACACACACACACACACACACTTTGGGAGGTGTCCCCTCTGGGAGCAATTTCGAACCAGGCTCAAAGATGTGAACCCTGGCTGAGGTCAGAGAGGTGGTGATGATGGACAGTCAGACAATGAACAGGGGAAGAAAGGCGACTGTGTAGCCAAAAGAGATGCTGGGAGTTGGCAGCTAGAGGGAAAGACAAGAAGTCTATGTAGTTTAAAAAGGCAGAAGCTAGAGCAGAGACTTTGCCTAGATTATGTGGGAGGCCATCTTCGTGGACCTACAAGTCATATCCAAGCCTCGAGGCCATCAGGATCTGCATCAACTTCTGGGGATCTCTGAAGCAATAGCACCATGGAAACAACATGGTTCTGGAAGGGGGTGGGCTGGGGGGCGGGAATGGCTATGTGCTGATTGCTCTTGAGCTTCGTTTCCAGGAGAGCTCTCTCCGGCGGGGCGGGGGAAAGGCAGAGAAAAAGAGAGAGCCTCAGAGTGGTTGTTCTGCAAGGCTGCGTCCAATCCGCTGAGAGAAGCCAGCGGGGTTCCCTAGGCAGCTCGCCAGACTGCCCTAGTTTGAGCCAGTAAAAAGGCTTGCCGCAGAGCCCTGGAAAACAAATCTGCGGACACGTCTGCCATCTAGTGGTAACTGAAGTAAAATACAGCCCACAATTGCAATGGTTGCCTAAGGAAGAAGCCTCAGACCTAGTGGAACAACGTTATTGTCCACCCTCATCCCATTCCCCTACCCTCCTCCTCCCCACACCCCGAGAGCAAATCTCCTTCCAGACCAGCAGTCTGGCCCTGAAATGAAAGCTGTCTGCCATATTCACCTACAGTGTGAAAAACTTGGGGGACTTAGAGCTTCTGGGGCTCGCCCAGCTGGCTCCAAGTAGCCTCTTCCTGCACCTAAGGAGAGGCAAAGTGTCTACTCAAATGTTTCCCTAGAAACTTAGGCTATGCAAAGAGTGTCTAGACAGATAGAGAAGAAAAAGAAATAAACAAATAGACCCAGGACAGGCAACTATTTAGAACTAAAACAAGAAGTAAGAGCTAAATAATCTGTTTAGTACACAATGCTTTGTTTTCAGTTCTGTTTCTCATTTCTCAGTCTTTTGCTTGCTTTGGGGAAACCAGTATTTCATGATTGTTTTGTTAAGATGACATCAGAATAATGTTTTATGTTAATTCACTTACTTTGGTTTCCCTAAAGGGAAGAAAGTCCCTAAGGGCAGCCAAGGAAGGTCTGTGCTTCTCACTGAAGCCCCAGGCCGCAGTAATTTTAAGCAGGACTGGGTCCTGGAGGGTCATCGATTCTCTGCAGAGCGTGCTTGCTACTCTGAGCTTCATTTTCCCTCTTTCCCAAAGGAGGACATTTTGTGCTCTTCATTTCCCCCTGCTTTTTCTTAAATTATTTATTCACCAATTGACAACAGCTATCATCACCCCTCAAAAAACTCTTAACACCCACCCTCAAATCACTGAAATTTGAAGCCCAAGGGATATCTAAGTCACTACCTTAATACAACAATGGGTCACTTTTCAGACTTTTGGACAAGATGAACCCTAATTGGCTAAGTGTTTTTAACTATTACAACATTATCTTATGGGGTTATGAGTGTCTTAGACTATTTTTGCTCATACCCTGTTTCTTCTTGTGATTGACCATTGCTGTTCAATATCATCAGGATGTGGTCTTCGTTGTCTAAGTGTAGAGAATGCCTGCCTCTGCTCATACTGTCTTACAATTCTCTATTTCTGTTTTATTTTATTTTAGTGTTTAGTTTTGTCCAGTTACTTAATTTAGCATTGAAGATTCATTTTACTTATTCTTTAAACCAAACCATTTTAAGTAAAAATCACCCTACCCTACTCTAGTCTCAGCAAAATGCCTGAGACTAGATAATTTACAGAAAATAGAAATTATTCATCAAAGAATGTACAGTGTTTTTGAAGTCCAATATCAAGGCACCAGAAGATTTGGAGTCTGATCAGTATATAATCTCTCTACTTTCAAGATGGCACTGTGATGTTGCATCCTCTAGGGGAGAACAATAGTGTGTGCAGGCATGGCAGCTTCCTGAAGCCTCTTTTATAAGAGCACTAATCCAGTCCATGAAAGAAGAGCCCATACCCCCATCTTTTTCCTAAAGCCCTACCTTCTAATATCATTATACTGTGAGTAGATATGAGCATCTGTGTTTTGGAGAGACATGTATCAAAGCCATAAGCATTTTCATGCAAATGGAATCTCTCCAAAATCAGAAGCAATTGTCATAAGTGACTTCTATACATTTTATTCTGTATTTGAAATAGCTGCTGGTCCTCTGATGTTTCTATGGAACACATCTCCTCATCTGTGTTTCCAAATAAGCCCATCCAGACTTTTTCTGTAGGAAACTATGGGAGAATTTCATGTTAGCAGCTGATAATGCCTTTTCTTCAGTCACATGGGCCCTTATTTCCCATGAAATATTTATTGCTATTTCTTAGCTTCTCTGTATGCAGACATAGGTAGTGAGCATATTCTAGTCAATGGGCTGATATTAGAGTTAACATGTATCTTATGTAGATTGAGTCATATAATACTTAGCAATGTACTCTCAAGATATACATTCTTTGATGTTGGTTACCTTGGTGACTATGTGTTGAAATAAGTTAAATTAGTGGTGTGTTGATAAATGTAATTCAACATGTTGGTATCTCCCAACATTATGTTAGTATGTGGTACATCAAGTGTGGAAGTGGAAGAGATATAAGACCTGGCTGTGGTAAGCCATCTTGAGCTGGCCTTGGTGATAAATCAAATCAAATCAAAGTTACTTGGATACAGAGTTACAGCATGGAGCAACCATGAGAGTTGTCTTGCTAAGAGCAGATGCTGTATGTGTGAAAGCAAATTTTTATGTACTAAACCTTAGAGATTGTATATATTGCTAAAGGTCAAACAAGGCTTATTGATTAGGATCTCACTATTTGGTACATGATTTGAGATTTCCAGAGTTCTAAAACACTGAAGAACTTATCATTGAATCCTTGTTCTAGAAGTTGTAGGGTCCAAGGAAGTGCTAAAGGAAGACCTCAGACTCAAATAACATGCCAGAACAAAGAGTGTTTATGTCATGCCTGTGGGGTAGTTCACTTGAGCAAAATGGTGGCAACCATAAGAGGGATGTGAAAACTTTTTTTAATCACAGCTCAGGGGAGTATCAAGCCAACTATATAATTGGTTTAAAGCAAGCAGCAGTTATATTAGTGTATTTCTAATTGGCTGAGGTTTAGTCTGACCGTTTTTTGGATACATCTGCACAAACTTGGATGTGACTCCGAAGGGGATTGCTAGGTTTATCCTTTAGATGCTGTGAGGCTGACTTAGGCCTCTGTGTTTGTTCTCTCCCTTGACTCTGCATGTAAAGGCCTTGTAGATAAATGGCTCATTGTTGGAGAAGCCATTTATCCTGTTTGTCTGTGGAGAGTGCATGTAGCCATGCCTTAAAGATGGTGCTGGCTTCCGCCCTCCACCTTCCCGATGGTGAGTGCTCTCAGTGACAAACAATAATGGCTAGACTGAGGATCTGGCTTGCTTCTGCGTACCTGGGCCTATCGGTAGTGCCTACGTGGCGTACTAGGGTTGACTGCCCAGAGGCTATTTAGGCTGCGGGCTGGTTTCCCCATGGTCAGAATCAGAGTAGCAGAATCAGAGAGAGAAATAGTGAGAATCGGCCACAGTCAGAATCAGAGTCAGAAGCAGAATCAAGGTTCCTGAATAAAAGCTGCTGAAAGAAGAGCCTGGTGTAGCGTCTTCCTTGTGGGACGAGGTTGCGCGTGACATTTGACCTACTCAGAGAACTAGAACCTAAATTCAGTTGTGAAAGTGGGAGAGTTTAACCCTTTCAAGGTGTTTTGGTCTGGTAAAAATATGTCATGGCCTAGGAGTGTAGCTCAATGGCAGAGTACATGTTTACTATGTACATGATCTTAGGTTTAATTTCCAACAACACATAGACAAACACATACATACACACACACACACACACACACACACACACACACACACACACACACACAGTCCCCCCCCCAACAGAATGAGTGAGAGAGACAGAGACAAAAACAAAGAGATACAGAGAAAGATTCTCTCTCATCCCCTCCATACTTGTAATTCCTCTTTGAACTGTGCTTGGGAAGCATAGGCTAGAAAGAATGTACTTGACCCCAGGCTCAGGAGAGAGCCACAGTTTTGACATGTGTAGGCCTGGAGCAGTGATGAGTGACATTATGTAAGACTGATGGAGAAAATGCACCCCTAGGTTTCATCATGGAGGTCAGGCACCTCAAGTACATGTATGATCAGATGTCCAACAGGAATACCAACACTGTACTCATCTACCCAGCCCCATTTCCAATGCTACTGATGTTATTGGCCTGGGGTCACTCAGCAACCCATGAATCTGACAATTAATGATATTTTCACAAGAAGATGCTTTTTATTTAGATACTGGAAACTGGACTAATTGATTGGTGTTAGGACTGCACCAGAGAATCTTCTTCGCAGATATAGCATTTAACTATATCAGCCCGGGGGGGGGGGCTTATAAAGGCAAAACCACATGATTACATGTATTCTGCCTGTATGTAGGCAGGGGCTTGTCTTAACAAATATCTCTTGTAGTTGTCCTAGTTATTTTTTTGAGCAGAGTAAATAAGCTTGATTACAAAAGCAGAAATCACATCTAACCTTTTGACCCACTATCTTGCAAGGCCAATAAATTTTACAAGATAAGTCAGTTTTAAGAACAGTCTTCAACATCTGGGAAAAGTGAAGAGAGCTGCTAGGGTACAGTCTGTACAAGCTAAGGGCTTACATAATAGAGGCATTTTTGCTTTTTGTTCTCTCAAGCATGATAGGGTCCTGAAGAAGTACCACAAAAGACCACCATCCATGTATGCAATCAGTAAGAACATTAATTTTATCAGCGTACATTTGGGGTCTTTCACCTGTCTATACAACATGGCGATAGCCCTGAGAGAAGCTCACAGGCTCCTTTAAAGCACAGTTAAGAGCAGATTCAGGAATGATTAGGTCATCTCAGATATGGTTGGCTTACGTGAGTGGCAAACACATTAGTACATTCTAATTGGCTAGGGCTAGCAGAGGCTGGTTAAGGTTATAATTTTTCAAATTTTGGGCAGGCCTGGACAAGTCCTAAGCTTTGTCCTTATTTGGTTATTACCTTGAGCTGCTGTGCTGTGCAGGAGAGGATTGGCTCTAGCCTAGTACATGCTATCCCCTGTGTCTGTCCCTGCTGTCAGGGGCATTCAAGATTGATTGTCCTTTGTTCATGGCTTTCTCATAAACTGCCCAGTTTCAAGAGGCAGGAGCTGAGGCCTAGTTCTTAAATGAGTTATTAGGAGCCTATCACAGTATGTGCCTGGACTTCTCAAGACATAGTAAGTTTAAACTTTAAACATAATGTTAACAATCACAGCAAAATGTGCCTGATAATTTAGGAAAACAAAACAGAAATCTTGAATGACTCAGGATTAGTTTGAACAATTTATTAATTTGTTTTAGCAAGGGAACTGGTACTTTAAACAGAGATTAAGTTAGTAAAGGTACAGTTTTGTACCTAAGAGTTTCATGGACTAAAAGCAGTGTCCCCACCATAATGGTACAGTGTTGTTCATTGCTTGTATTTGTTTTCTATTGCTGTGTGACAAATTGCTGTAATTTAGCAGCATAAACAACCTACATTTGTTATCTCATAGTGTCTGGAAGTTAGAAGAGGGAGAATGGCTTAGCTATCTCCTAACTTGGGTTGCCAGAAAGCTACAATTAAGATACTCACTAGAGCTGGCATCTCCTCTGAGGCACTGGGGTTTCTTCCACCAGTGCATGGTTATTGGCAGAATTCATTTCTTAGCAGCTTAATCATCAAAGTCAAAATATAAAAGACTGTTGCCAAGGTGACTTCATCCTTAGAGATTGATGGTTGGAACAGAGAGTAGGTCAACAGCAGATGGCATGGCCAGCATAATTCATGCTAAAATGTCCTTGAATCTTTGCTTCTATAATGGGAAGATGATAGAAAAGTCTTCTGAAATTCTGGAGAGTGAGACATGAACTTTTATTATTCTTTATCTCTTTGAAAGCCCCTCCCATTGATTCCCTACATAGTACTCATTCTACCATTTCTGTAAGCAAACTGACTTTGTAGATAGGGAATCAAAGACAGTCGAAATCCCTCATCTCAGAGATTCTCTGGGAGAAGGGGAGATATTGGAATCAAGTAGATTAATATTAGAGATTGATGTGGGATGTCTTTCTATACACTGTGAATTATCAAATCAGCTTATAGTCAGGCTGGAAATCCAAGCATAGATAAAGGGGAAGGAGGGTGGAATCACTTGGAGATGCTGGAAGCTACCACCCAAGAGAGCAAGATGTAATGGAACACATGTAAAGCTACTAGTCTTGTGTTAATACATAGATTAATAGAAGTGGGTTAAGTTGTAAGGACTAGCTGATAATGAGCCTAAGTCATAAGCCAAACAGTTTATAATTAATATAAGCTTTGTGTGATTATTTAAGGCTAGGCAGCAGCAGGGCTGTGTGTCCAAACCTCGGGGCTAGGCCAGAACAGATAGGTCAGAAACTTCTTACTACAAGAGACAGTGTGGGAAACACACAGCCTTGTCCTTCCAGTAAAGGGATGAAAAGGTATACTTCTGCACTCTGAAGTCAGGCACCAGTTAGAAGAGATGGTGAAGGGACCAGCTAGTGTTGTAAGCTTTGGGCACTGCAGTATACATGGGAATGTGCTGGCTAGATGCCTTCCTTTAAGGCCCTTCTGTGGTCTCTGGTACATGTTCTCCATCTTGGTAGAGTGAAATGCCAGGCCTGCTCCTGGATCTGGTGTCCTTGCTTCCCATCCAGTGTCTGATTCTGAATAAACATTCACATCTACTTGTGGCAAGATGTTAGCCTGGAAGACAGGTAGGAAAAGTATTCTAGAGAGAAAATTGGTTCATGATAGAATTTATGGGGAGTTTGTCATTAACAATAGAACAGAGCACCATGTGATCTTGGAAGTGAGTAGCCATGGTTGACAGAAGACAAGTACGAGGGGGAGAGAACGTTAGTGGTTGAGAGATGAGACTACTAAAGCCTACTACTATGAGACTAGAGGAAAATCAACAAGTATCATGCTTGATATTTTTTCAGCTGATTGGCAATGTGTCTAGAGCTAAACTGCCAATGGAGCACTGTTGTGTTGCAGTTTCCTCTAGATTAAAATACTTCATCCTTCGGGGAAGCTCCTCAAAACAGTAAACAACTCAAAATAGCTTCAGGAAATTTCTGAAATTGACCAGATTCATTACCACCCCTCCTCTTTATCCTGAGTAAACAGTAAAGACTGCTGAGATTCACTCTCAGATAAGCTAAGCTGCAAAGAAGATTCTTCTGTTTGCCTGTCATTTTTGAACCTGGCTTGTATTGCTTCAAATATACCAAGCAACCAAGACATAAATATCGATGGCTGTAGCTTTAGTAAATAACTTGAAACAACTTAGAATCACTCAATAAAGGGTTATCTACATTAGATTGGCTTGTGGGAATGTCTGTGTGTTTTTTTTTTCTTTTAGCTGATTTGAGGAGACCCAGCCTACTGTGAGTGATACCATTGCTTAGGTAGCAGGTGTGGGATCAAGATGAGTACAAACAAACCAGTAAGCATGCATGCATATGCACGTACATTTGTCTCTCTGTTTTTGACTATGAATATAATGTATCTAGCTGCTTCAATTTACTGCCTTGATGTTCTCCTCCTGGAGAGTAACACAAAACTGTAAACCGAATAAACTGGTTCTACCCAAGGTTGCCTTTTGTCAGGATATTATTCTATTATAGCAATAGAAATAAAACTGGAACATATGTCATTGAGGAAAATGGAGCAAAGCAACTCATGTGTGGTCATAGGCTAACATAAAATCACATTTGCCTCTTGGTCTTTCTGTTATGGAATATTTTCTTCATTTTATCTTTTGGTTAGTTTCTATTTATCTGCGAGCTTCACTTATTTTTAAAAACAAAATTTTTATTGGAATAAAATATAAATATCTAACAAAAGTTTCTATCTGTGACAATTAGCTTTGTGTCACAACTTGTTAGTGTCATGTAAGGCTCACATATTTGGCCTATGTTTCTGTGAGAGCATTTCTAGATGCTAATTTCTAGTTTCTAATTGATATTGGCATATTATTAGTAACAGAGAAGTTTATGTTCCTTCTTGGTTGTGGGCAGGCCTGATCTAATCAATTGGAGGGCAGAACTGAACACAAGGCTTCCCCTGCTCTCCAGCAATAGAATTCTTCCTGCTTGTGTTAGAGTCTGTGAGAAGTCCCTTAAAAGACCACCAGGCATATATGAAATCGACAAGAGTGTTTAATTACTCAAAAATAAAAATTCCAGCACGCCAGAGTCAAACTCTTTAACAAAGTGGCAAAATGGTACCCAAAGAGAAGCTCACAGAGCCCTTTAAAGTAGGACTGGGGGAATTTCAGCTATGGTTAAGTTACTTTGAAGTGGTTGGGTATAGACTCTTACTGGTACAGAAATCTTTTTATGATTGGCTTATGATATCTGGTTAGCAACTGTGGTTGTAGTGTCAGGGTCTGTTTGATTGAAAATACCAAGAACAGTTCCTGTTTTTTTGGGTAGGACTCTGATTGGCTACCAGACTGGATATACTTCCTGAGGGTCTAGTTGAAGCCAGACATGAGTCAACATAGGATGGTGGGGTAATATGGGACAAAAGTCTTAGCAAACAACATAAACCACTGGCCCTGTTAGGGTCAGTCCTGTAAGAGTGGGTGGCCACTTCACCTGATGACATTGGCTTTTCCTGGGTCTAAAGCCTTAGCCTTTGGGTTGAAATTTACACCATCACCCTTCCAACTTGCCAGCTTCAGATCTTAGGACTTGGCCTCCATGATCTAATCTTCCCAATCACACATACAAGCAACAGACTGTTTCTTCACAGAACCCTAACTAACACAGCATTTTATTCATTCTAAAACATACATTTACTGTTGACACTATTTGTATGTTAAGCTTTTTACCTTGCAAAAATGAAATTCTATATCTATGGTGCTTTAAAGGAGAAATGTTTACTATCATCTTGGGCATTTGATGCTTGGTACCCAATTGGTAACCCTATTTGGTGAAGTTTAAGTGGTGCAGGAAGTAAGGACACTGTAGGAGGGTTTTGAGATTGAAAGTCTGATAACATTCCTGTTTTCTCTTTTGTATTTTGTGTTTGTGGTTAACATATAAGCATTCAACTTTCTGCTCTTGCTGCCGTAATAGTTGCCATGCCTGTTCCCCACAATGAACTTTTATCTTCCTGGAACTATAAGGCAAAATATATTCTTTCTTCCATAAATTGCCTGTGGTAATGGTGTCTTATCACAGCCACAGAAAAGTATTAATACAATCCCCTTAAACAGTAACTCTTCTTTCTCCCATCACTCAGCTGCTGCTTCTTACCATCTACTTTCTGTCTTGAGATGTTTGACTAATCTACACACTTGTAATAAATGAGATAATAATTTTTGTTCTGTCGTTGGCTTATTTTAGTCTTTTGTCCTTCAGATTTATCCATGTTGTATCATCACTATCAGAATGCCAACATTTTATTTCTTTGTAGGTTAAACAACATTCAAAACTGTAAATTGTATAATTTACTTTTCCATTTTTTCCTTTAATAAACACAGTGCTTACAACTTTTGGTTATTGTAAATAAAATTGTTGTTGTGTGGTATTAAGATCTTTGTAGGGGCTGAAGAAATGGTTCAGTGGTGAAGAGAATTTGTGGTGGGACTGGTTTTTTTGTATGTGATGTTGTGAATAAAGTAACTGTTTTGACCTATGGCAATAGGCAGGAAATCAGAATAGAGACAGGTAGAAGGAGGGTGGAATCAGTCAGTCTCTATCAAGCACCCCCCCCCAAGAAGATCATGCAAAGAATTCAGGTGAGCCAAGGGCCAGGACACATGGCAAGTAGATTATCAGAAATGGGTTGATTTAAGATAAAGGATAGAGGGTAAAAGCTGCTGCAGGCAAAGTCCAAACATCTGGCCCAAATGGGTCCAAAAATTTTTTACAAGTACTGACTGCTCTTCCAGAGGACCAGGGTTCGATTCCTAGCACCCAGATGGCAGCTCACACTGTCTATAACTCCAGGTCCAGGGGATTGAACACCTCACACAGACATACATGCAGGCAAAACAACAATACACAGGAAAAAAAATCATTTTAAAAAAAAGATTTTTATAAGTTCTTGCTTTTAGAAATACAAACAGAGGTAATATTTATAATATCATATGGTTAGGAGCAATGTCATTTTTCGGTATCTCCAGCAGTAAACAAAATTCTAATTTTCCTACATCCTTGCCTATATATATTATTTTATTTATTTTTTCTTTACTGGCAGCTGCTAATGGGTACAAGGTGGTAGATTATTTAACTTATAAAATTTCATAGGGACTTTATGACTTGGTTCTTCCTTCTACTTTAGCCCAATCATTTATCTGATTAGTTTTGCCACAACATAAGTGATAAATTCCTTAGGCTAAGGTTTTGGGGATTAAATTTTTTTTCCATTGAGAAAAGTATTCTCCAAGCAAGTGTCTTCTCTGTGTGGATGTGGTCCTGCTGGGAAGTCACACTCTGGTCTCTGTTGGGTTCCAATCCCAAGAAGCTGGCCATGTGCCATTGGCTGAATGACTACAGAACATGGATCACATGCCTAGTGCTACTAGAGAGGATCCTCAAGGAAGAGGTGGGGTGGAGGGTGGAGTTCTCTATGTTCACACGCTGGAGGGAGGCAGTCATCATGTGGTACTAAAACCGCAGCCTTGGAGGACTGCCAGTGCCACCTGCCAATCTCCTGCTGTGGTCTCTTCTCCAGAAGGAGAACAGATGAGACTGTCATCCTTGTGCCTGGATTTTCCTTGCACACAAGACACTGAGAAATTTTTGGACACTTCATTTATGACGTTAAAATGTAGCAAGAGGTAACAGTTGACTTAATGAGTGTTTTCTTTCTACCTCTCCTGCCGAGCACATCTAGAAGATGGACTTCTTTTTCCTCAGCTTTGTTTATATTTTTAAAATTACAATACTTCCCCCCTGTATTGACAAACTCTGTCTTTATTCCAATATTTGACATCCATATTTAATTATGACACAGGCTACTATTATGTTATTTTTTTCATTATTTTCAAACACTATTTTATACTCAAACCTTTTATAAGTACATTCTTTCTCTGAAAATAAAGCCTACTTATTTTTGTTCTCTAAGTTATGACAACTCATGTATCTGTAATCAATTACAGTTTTAAACATGACTTTTAGTATTGTAAATATTATAAAGGCGATGGCTATTAGAAAAAAGTGTGGTACCCAAATAACATTTGAGTTAATTTGGGCCATTCTTCCTTCCTAGGATCTTGATGTTAAAGTTAATGTCCTAAATTACTGACTCTGAGTCAGCTGAAGAAGAGGGACCAGAAGGTGATCATTTCTGGATCCATAAAGAGTACAAGCAAGAATTCTGAGGCCAGGAGGCTTGCTGAGAGAGGCAGGATTGCTGGAGATGAACCATGGCAGAGAATGGAGAGATAATGGGACAGCATCAGGTACCAGTGACAGTGGAAAGAGGAACAGGCCATAATGAAGATGACTGCCCCAAAGACAGAGGTTCATCTCCTATTTTGAAGCTCCCTGAGGGAAAACTATGGTAGTTTTAATGAAGAATGAGCAGAGTGGCCAGGCAGCAAGCTACTGACATCAACAGCAACTCAAACCACTTTAGAGCATCCAAGGAGAACACTCTGGCATGATCATGTCCTTGAGAGGCAGAGCACAGGGAGTTTTGCTTTCTTGATTTATGCCTGTGTGTTGTGAACTTGCTTCATTTGACAGACAAGGCCCAAGCTCTTTACCATAATCTTGTCCTTTGCTCTCAGCTTTTTCAAACCCAAAGCAGAAATGTGTCTTATTGCCCAAACTGCTCTTTGTTTCATCTGCATAGTATTTTTTTTTGTCCTCATGTTACTAGGGGAAGGAGCCACAGAAGGGCCTTACCTATCTCTAGGTGCACCAGGCTGAATTTTTAAGGCTACTCAGGCCTCACTTTAACTTGTCATCACAGATAAGAGTTGGCCTCATTGCCTTCACCTACGCCTTTATTCCTCAACATACCTTTCACAGTCCCCACACATACTTGATTGACATAGATTGTTCTACATGCTGAACTTGAAAGATTGCATGCCTTCAAGATTAACCATTTTAAATCATCTTAATTGATAAATTCACCACGCATAATATTTAATGTAATGACTTGTGATTTCTGTTTTGTGACAATTAATGTTTTCTCATTGGTGCCACCCTGTGGCAAAAAGAAATCACTGAGAATACTCAGGCAAAGGGCCCAGTCAGACAAGTGTTCCATAGTGCTGCACTGAGGGGACACCTGGGCTTGGTAGGTGGTATGAAGAGCCCACCAAGGGCGCTAAGGTGGTGACTACAATGGCACTGAGAAAAAGAGCAAGAAGGGAGATTAGTAAATCCTGTCAATGGTCTAAATACCAAAGAAAAGGAAAGAGCCAACAAAGACAGCCTTTTTACAAATATGTTTCCTGGGAAGATCTCTAAGATGAACAGAACTGTAATTTAAAGTTTTCATAATTAGTTATGAAATACAGAAATTTCTGTCTAGCAGAAATCAAGCAAGGAAGAGCCATTAAAACTATGATGTGGGTCAGGCTGTGATGTCATATGCCTTTAATCCTAGCACTCGGGACAGAGTCAGGTGGACTCTGTGAATTTGGGGTCAGTCTGGTCTACAGAACAATTTGTAGAACAGGCTCCAAAGCTATACAGAGAAATCCTGTCTCAAAAAAAAAAACTAAAACTCAACCCAAAAACTCTTGTGATGGGTTATCAAATGATCGCAGTGTTATCTGTCCCTTCTTCATCTTCTCAGCTGCAGCCTGGACTCCCCTTTCCCTTTTATGTCACCTATATTCTGTTATCCCCGTCAACTCTCAACCCCTCCCCTTTCTTCATACTTTCCTGGTTTCTGTGGTTACTCATATACACACATTTGAAGATTTGGAGCTAGGAAGAGCAGATGAGAGAAACTGGATGATTTCTCATCTAAATTCTTAATCTTATCCTTATATTCACAGCTAAGTATAGCTATTACTCCTCATCAAAGAAGCTTTTCTCTATAGCAAGCGGAGATCATGATAGAAGATCACAACTGGATATAAGGCGAAATCAACGGGTGGCGGGGAGCACAGTCTACATCAGAGCTCCTACATCTAGGGCTCAGGGAACATAGAAGAAGGGGTGAGACTGGAAGAATATAAGAGCCTGAATAGCAAGTCTGCTTGAAGTAGTATCTCCTAGGAATGATTGCAAAACCAAGACTGGAATATGGTAATATCAATGAGCAGTTAATGTAGAAGGGGGAAAATGTCCTGAGGTCTCTCTTATAGTCAAAAAACTCCAGGCAACTAATGATTGCAATAAAAATGGAGAATTAGCTCATCTTGGGGATGAGTCCCATTATTGATTGACCATTGCAGAATAGTCAGCCTTGAAAACACAAACATGCACACAAAAAAATACAAAAAAATCCAAGACTCTGTAGTTGTATTCATATATATTCCTGCATACATATACATATATCCATCTGTAAAAATAATAATCAAGGAAAAAGAGGCTATAAACTTGACTGTAGGCACATGAAAGGGGCTGGTGAAGGAGGAGGAGAAATTGATATAATTCTCTTCAACTGAATTGAATAAAAATATAGCTATAACTACGTTGCTTCACCTTCTCTTTCCTTCCTCCAATGCCCTCATCACTATCAACTTGATAGATTTTTATTTGATCATTATTGTTACATTATATTACAAATATATAAACATAACCTGCTGAGTCCATTTTTCTTGTTTGGTTTCAGAGCTGACATCTCCCCATTGGATGATCATCCAGGGAAGTAACTCATCTTTGCCAGAGGCTGATGGTCTTTCTCAACATTTATTAGTTGCCTATAGTTTTTTCCTCTGGTTGGGATCCTGCAAACCTTTCTCTCTTCCTTCCATGTTAGTATGTCTATTGATATTTCCATTGTTCAGGTACTTGTCCATGCAGCTCTCTTTAAGAGAGGTGGTCACACAGTTTACTTCCTTTATGTTGGACCTCTTTGCTTAAGAAGACAGGCCCATCAGTTATCCTTTCTGAGCAATGAGCATCTCATGGACTCATTGTTCATTCAACCAAAGTTGCACTGAGAGTTACTGCCCTCTATATTTTCCTTCAGACCAAGGAAACACACATGCATACGTTTACTAACTTTTCTAATCTGAACTGGACATGCTGGCCTAGCTGCACTTGAGTTACTATTTTTACTGTTCTGGAGAACAATTTACCCAAGATGCAGATGTCTGTCTTTTGAAGGCTCACTGATCCTTTAGTTATGAGGATTCTAAGTCTCTTTAATAAGACAATTTTTAAAACAATTTAAAGAAGCCCATGTACAGCAAATTTTGAGAGAAAAACAAAAGGATGAACAAGTTGCAAAATCTGGCAGCTTCCAGGAGGAGAGGAGATGAAAATAAACACAAAACTATGTTTTTTAATTCAGGTGCAGAGATAGAAAAACAATGACAAAGTCTAGGGTGTCCGGGAAACATGCTTTGACTTTAGGCCAGTATCCATAACAGAGATAAAGAAAAGGAGAAGGAAAAACCTGCTTCTGCTGAGCTGGAGATCTGAGTTCAGGGGCACCCAGTTCCAGGCTCTTATGTTCAAGGACAAATGTTTGCACTGGGGAGATGTGTTTAGAAATCGAAAGACATGGTTTATCATGAAAAGAAAGGTATCTCACCCAATGGGAGTGAACTAGTGAACCAAGGAAAGAGCCTCGAGCACTGGGTACTTACATGCCTTTCTATTCTGTTTGTTTTTTGTAGGCTCCTCTTGAGTTTGCTCTATTCATTATAGGAAGCCCAGGTGAGAAAGGACTTCCTTCCATTCTTCTACAACCTGGCTTTTTTCCCCTGTGATTCTTAAAAAAATATTTAGCAGAAAGTCTGCTGCAAGATCATGTCTCCTAGAAAGACAGGAAACTACACCCATGACAGCTCAACAATATGTCTGCATAAAGAATCTGAACAATGAAAGCACCATAGATAGGATAACACAGAAGGGGAAATCTCACTGGTTCCCAGCCCTAAACAAAGAGCTATAAATAATCACGCATTTAACACTTGATCAGAGAAAAATTTGTTCTCCCCTGGGATGAGCCTCCTAATTGACTATTCAATATCAAATGGTCAGTGCTAATATCCTATACATTTAAGTCACACTAAACATACTCAGCAGATTGCATTTGTATATTTATGTATTTATATATAGAAATAATACTTAAAGAAAAAGAAGCCAGGAATTTGAGAGGATGTAGGATAAGAGGTGTGATGGGAGGGGCTGGAGGAAGGATAGGAAGGGGAAATGGTATAATTATATGCAGTTAAAGTACCCAAATCATATGTTAACCTTGGTGATTCAGCCTTCAGTCCCCTGCCACACTATGACTGTTCTTAATACATTTATATATTCATTTATGTACTTAACATTTATTCACTCATAATGGCCCTTTCATATAGGCTTCTTGCACCCATAAGGAATCAAAGTGGATGTCATTGTACTATCATATGTTAAGGTGATCTCAGCTCTTGTTGCATATTGTTATCAGATTTATAGATCATCAAGAAGGAACTTTCATCCTGAGATGATCAATACACCAAGGCCCACAGTCAATGTTTGAGGTTAAAGAGAACATTTAAATGAAGAAGTAGAGTATCGTTTATTTGTTTGTTTGTTCCTTTATTTGACAAAGTCTCATGTCTCCCAACTTGACCTTCCCTCTATTATGTAGTGGAGGATGTAATCCTCCTGCCTCCATCTTGCAAGTGCTGAAATGACAAACAGGCATCACCAGGCTGATGAAGTACTGGGAATCAAACCCACGACTTTCTGTGTGCTTGGCTAGACTGGAGAAGAGATGGCTGGAGGTGACAGGTGAGAGAGAGGGCTGAGGTTTACAGGCTGTTATTGCCTAGTAGGGTTGGCCAGGTGGTATACAACAGGCTGGAGCTTACGCAGACATAGACTCAGCTTCGAACCTGCCACCTGGCTGCAGGATATCCCTGGCTCTGGGAAACGATGAAGGCCTGAGATAGGAAAATTTTGTTTTCTGGATTGGACCTCCCAAAGGACCACCATAGTCCTCAATACCACTAGTGGTCATGATAGTGTCTGAGGTCCCTGCTACTGCCTAGACAGTCATGTGGTCCTTTACAGTTTGCAGTCTGTGCTGCTGTCCAATTTTTGGCAATGTCCTTAGGCTTTGCTGCCTTGGGGAGCCATGCTGACGGGAGTGGTATGTGTGATCACTGGAGGTCATGTTGAGACTCATGGTCCCTCAGTTGCTGTGGGCTGTAACTGGGATAGTGGTCCTGATACCGCTAAGAGCCGTATTAATTTTTATGGTCGGTGTTACCACCAAAGCCCATGCAGATGTCTGTGCTTGGGGCTACTGCCTGAATGTGTGTGGGCAGCCACAGAGCTAGCTATGCCCCTCACAACAGAGCTGCCCCCGCTTCAGCCCTCAACACTGCAGTGCAGGTGGTGTAAGAGGTCTAAGCTCACTCTGCTCTGCTCTGGCCATTACCCACATAGCTTTACTCAGCTGATGAAGAGAGACTCACTCTCCTTTGAGTGGCTTGCCACTAGGAATTTGATCATGTTCAATGCTTCAGTGAATATAGAGCAAGATATAATGACTTTTTTTTTTTTTTGGAGGTGAGAGGTCCCAGGGAATGGGTTTGGGAATGGGAAACACAATGATGTGTTTTCCATGGTGTGAAATTCCCAGATAATCAATTAAAAATGTTTTATACTTTTTTACTTAAGTACATATATTTGTTAAAAAAATAAATATAGATATCTACCTAGAAATTCAGAAGTAGCTTTGTGAGGACATTAGAGTAGGTACAGGCTTTGTGTGGGCTCTGAGGAGGGGAGGGGCTCAATAGAGGAGCCCCCAAGCAATTCTGTAACTTTAAAAGTCTCTTGGTTTTATTGGAGTTGCGAGCAGCTAATTGAGATATATCAGTCCAAACCTCACAAAGATCAACTGGTGATGCACTTGGCTACCATGAGCTACTGTTATTTAATATTTATCTAAGCACCTCCCCAAATCAATTTTCACATGGAAATCCTGGAGCATGCTACAGAAGGTACAAGTTTCAAAGACTGGTCTCACAGTCCTCTGACCCTTGAACTTGACTGATTCAGTGAAAGGCAGTGCAATACAGGAAAAGACAGTTTCCACACTGGTGCCTGGCTAACCTTTGTTGCCAACTTGACACAACTGGGAAAAAAAAGAACCTGGACTGAAGAATTGTCTCTACCAGTCTGAGCCTCAAGGACACCTGTGGGAGGATTTTCCTGATTGCTAATTGATGTAAAAGGGCTCAGTCCACTGTGGGTGGTCCTATTCCTGTGCAGTTGGATCTGAGCTATACAATAAAGGTAGCCTGTGGCAATTCAACAAGCAGAGGTCCTTTCTGATTTCTGCTTTAAGCTCTTGACTTGAGGCTCCTCCATTGATAATATACCAGTAGATGAAAGAACGCTTTTTTTTGCCGAGTTGCTTTTGGTCGCAGTGTTTATCATAGCAACAGAAAACAAACTAGAACACTTGTTTCTAACCCTGGGGAGATGTTTCTTCTTCTGAAATTTTTCTTGTTCTGTTTCTTAGTGGTTCTCCATCTGTGAGTCAAGAATCACCAAAGACCATCTGCATATCTGATATTTACATTTTGATTCATCACAGTAGCAAAATTACAGTTATGAAGTGGCCACAAAAATAATTTTATGTTTGGGGGTCACCATAACATAAGGAACTATATTAAGGGGTCACAGCATCATGAAAGTTGAGAGCCATGTGTGTTATCACCTCCCTCAGTGTTACAACCTTTCCTATATTGCAAACCTTATTATCAATGTCACAAATTGTGTTAGCCCCCTTTGCCTTCCTCTAAATTTTCTCTGGGAGTTCTGAATTCCTCAGTTATTCTTGTGTGTGGCTAGTGCCATTTTTAGGATGGTTTAGATGCAAGCCTTTCCCTCTTTGTCTATTTTCTTGTAAATTTAAATCATAATCTGAGAGAGTGGAGATGGAGTCAGCATGCTCGCTTTTCACAGTGATTTTTAAGGAGCTGTGAAGCTCCTTTCTCTGCACACTGTCAGCTATCACCATCTGACTGCAGCCAGCACTCCACGATCAGTCCTCAGAGGCGCACTTTTCATAGCACGCCCTGTACCGCACCGGAAGAAGCTGCCCAGAGCCCTTGAACATGTGCACAGACAGTGAAGAATCTCTAGTCTATTAATTAGCCTCCTCTGTGGATTTCTTCAGTTGCTTATTAGTTTTCCTGTGCATAAATTCTAGTCATCAATATGGCCACTCTTGATAGTTGTTTGCATCTGTATTTTTAATCAAATGTCAAGATATGTGAACAGGGAATGAGCTATGCTAATTTGAAACAATGAGTATCTCCTGCCACCTAGTGGTCAAACTGTTCATTGCCAAGGCGAAATTGACAGGTTGAAAAGAACAGATGAAAATACAAAAAGGATAAACTGGTAAGAGAATCATTAAGAGCGGCGGGGGCTGATGGAGGGTAATGACAGCAAATATTATTGAAATACCTTAGAGTCACATATGAAAATGCCACAATGAAACTCGTTATCATGTTAACATGCATTAAGTCTTAAGAAAAGGACAGATTGATGTTCTATCCCACACGAGTCTTGATTTGAATGTGGGATTGTGTTTGTCATCTTGTGTGATACTTCTTAGGAAGCCAGCAACAAGCATAAATGGTGACTGCACCTGTCTAGGTATAATCTTGTTGGTTAATGAGGAAGAGCCTCCTGCTAACAGAGCACAGGTTCAGGGTCCCATTAGGCCAGCTTGTGGTGGCAGCCACACTTTGGGTGTTGTGTCATGAGCTTACTGGAAGGAGTCATATCGAAATATTCTAGGGGGTGGCATTAATGTCCCAGGTACCATGACAGAGGTTTGGGTTGTAGGATATGAGAATTTGACAGAGCTCTTCAGATGGCACACTTATGTTATTTGTGTGGCAGGGGACAGTTCAGCTGCTGCACAATCACAAGGAGCTGAAGTCTACCACCAGAGCCCACATAAGAAAATACTGGGCATAGTGCTGTGAGATAATAGTCACAGCTCTGGGCTAGCAGAGAAAAATGGATACTTTAGACTTGCTGGCCAGCTAGCCTAGTGAGTCCCAGTAAGAGACTCTGTCCCCAAACCAAGGTGGGACAGCTTCTGAGGAATGGCCTCTGGTCTCTACCTGTACACACAAATGCACACATATGCATGCACACACACACACACACACACACACACACACACAGAGAGAGAGAGAGAGAGAGAGAGAGAGAGAGAGAGAGAGAGAGGATTTTTCATAACATGTAAGTTTTACTTCCAAAATAAAATGTCATGTAGAAAATTATTCATGTTTGAGTCTTTGATGTCACATGCAAATAACACAGGCTCATCAATAGACAGGTACAGTAGATATATATGTATTGTTTTAAATCCAGTATAGTGAAAAGTAATTGCAGAAATGATGTGGTACATGCTTATAGGAAAATGCTTATATTTTTCTACATGTTAGAGAATCTTCACAATATAATGTCAGAAAACAATTCTCAGTTGAATACTGGGTACTTTGAACTTGCTCTTATTTTTATTAATTGCTATATTTTATGCTGTGTCAGGAGGAAGGCCTGTGAGTTGACTCATCTGGTAAAGGCTCTTGCTGCCACACTGGAAATCTTGAGTTTTATATTCAGAACTCACAGGGTAGAAAGAGATTTTTCTTATACACACACACACACACACACACACACACACACACACACACAGTTAAAAGATTAAATCCATCAAGAAACATGATGTCTAAGGAAGCTGACTGACTATGCAAGCTGGTCAACAGAACGTTCCACTCACATCCATGTCGCTAGGTTCCATTACAACACTTGCTTTTCACTCATTAGGAAACACATTCTGAGCATTATGGGGAACTGTGGTGGGTAAATCTAACTACTGCTGCGAAAGAAAATGTCTAAGCCCTGGGGCTGATCAAGAACTGTCTTTCCTACACAAAGAACAAATTACCACAGAACAAGAAACCAGCCTATGAGAGTCTCCAGGGCATCTCTTGATTTGCTTCATATCCACAGCCTCTACTTTCATTTTAGCACAAGAAAAAGTGATGTGTAGCTCTTGATTTTTATCTCTAATTAATTTTATATATAGGTCCCTGATATTTCCAAACATTAAAAATTTTAATATTAGAGTTTTTAAAAACACATAGAAATGAAAAATATAGTTTTACTTTTTTCTTGTTCATTTTTTGTGTGACAATATCTGATTATGTGGCCCAGGCTGGCTCCTTGAGATCTTCCTGCCTTTGCCTTCCAGTAGTTTTTATTCTTACCTTTCTCTATATTCTTCTTTATGGACTGTCATATTAGTTCATTATGTGTTTTGACATTTGGAAGAGAATGGTGACCCAGGAGATGAATGGTACACACTTTTATCTAAGCTACAAAGTCACTGGCTGTGCATTTGTGGGTATTGTCCAGTTTTGTTTAGTCTTAGTTGCATGTATAAAGTGAAAGATGTCATCTCTGAGGTCTGGTCCAGTAATAACTGACTTGTCATCCAGATGATCTTGTCTCTGTGATCCTCACTATCTGGATGCTACTGAGTACTTGGTACTAGGATAGTTCTGTCTCGCTCCCTGTTATTAACTGGGTTGGACTGGAAGGTCCTTTTGTTTCCTGGGTGGACCTTGGTGGCATTTTAATTCAGAACCTCTCTGAACTTCCCATTATTTCTTATCCATTCTGTGGATGGATGTCCACTTTCTTCTCATGTGGGATTTCCCATGCTGTGATGCTCAAAGACCCTTCCTGTTATATTTTCACAAGGCAAAGAGGAGAATTTTCTCCTAGAAATGCTTTTACCACTGAGTGGTGCTGCTGAACCACAGAAACTGAATGAAGGAAGCCTAAGAAGGAAAACATCACTCTTAAGTTTTCAAAAATGTTTCACTTGGAAATACTTAATCACTTGTTCAACAGAAATAGCCTTTTCTAAACCATGAGATGGGAAGTCCCATCATGAAAGGAAGCTCCAGCCCTTGTATGCTCCCAACTCTGAGGTCTGTGTATCTTCACAGGAGACTGCTAGCTTGACAGAAGACTGAAAACCAGTAGTGTTGTTTCGGAGGTACTTTGGCGAGGCTAAACACTGAGAGAACAGTGATTATTTTGTGGCCATAAGACCAAACCTTACTCATTGTGGGGCTAAGAATCACTAACTAACAGCTCTGAATGGTAGCCACTAATAATCCTTTAAGGGCAAATCCCTTGTATTCTTTTTTTTTCTGACTCACTGTGAGGCACTCAATCCCACTCTTCACATTGTGTGTGTGTGTACATACATGTGAGTGCATGTGAGAGCATGTGGGCTTCTGCACCTTTTCATGTGTGCATCTCACACATCTGGGATTGAATTAGTTCATAAGAAATGAGAAGGGGGATTGGAGATAGTAGGAGACATTGATGTTTTGGAAAACAGCAGTTCCTTGAAAGAATCCACTTAAATGAAGATTAAAAAAAATACACAAATGCAAAACAAATATTCAGATCTATACACTTTGTATTTTACTATAATGACATAGAAGAAAATGTCCATATGTATTCAAAATAAAAGATTTATCCATCCAGAATGAATCCCTCAGACCTTCTAATCACAAGCCAGCACATTTGTTGTCTGGGCACGGATGTGGACAGTATTAACAGAGGCACAAAAAGAAGTCATGACCTGAAAGAAAAATGACTCGTCAAGTTCATTTGAAAAATAAGCTTTCAGGTTAAAACCTTTCACTGCACAAAGGGAGAGGCCGAGGATTATGCGGAAACTGGAAGAAAGAAAATCCCCTGTGTTATTATTTTCATTTTAATATTTTCAGATAAGGAATGAAAGACTGTAAATCAATAAATGTGTAATGAATACATGAGTGTAGGCTAGAGGCATCTATTATTTTGCACAGCATCCACTCATAATGGTCCAAAGAAGGAATTCTCCCAGGTCTAAATGTCAGCATCAGTCATGTTTCTTGTCTTGCAGACCCTGGAATCTTATAATGGATTGTTTCTATCCTTGTACCAAAGGAGAAACAGCAGTTATGTGTTAGAAGATGAGAGCTGTGTATCTGTGTATCTGTGGACCACTGTCAGAGTGAAGCAAGTAGCTCCCTGACTGTCCGATTGCTTCTTTCTGAAATCTAACCACCACTCCCTTCCTGTGTCTGTTTGTGAAAGAATCTTGCTGCATAGCTCAGGCCGACTCTGGGTTCTTAACCATCGGGATTCAGTGTTGGGATTACAGGTATGGACTACTAATTTAAAAAAAAAATTTCACCCAATTTTAGCCTTCTTAATAAAACCTTATTTACTGGAGAAATTGTTACAAACAGTGCTGATGAATTCCTGCATATGTGTTTTTATTTATGTATCTATGATATACATTTAGGTGATTTGCATAGAAACATGAACATAAAAGAGAGATGAGGTGCAAATGGAGCTATAGACTTAGTCATAATATAGCTTAGAAATGATTATACTTAGGTCTCTAGTCAAGCAAAGTACAGATTCTTAGAAGTGGATATGTGCCATTTGCTCACGGCCTTGGAAAGCAAGCAGAATCTAATAGAAGACTGTTGTGTTTGTCTGCTGCGTAGTCACCATGCAGAGGGCAATGGAGAAGAAATGCAGACAACACCTGGTAAGTGACTGCATTCCCCATACAGACAATCAGGTGTATGCTTCTACAGGACTCAGATTTGTCTGTAGAAAGCTGGTGGCCAGTTATGAAGATGCTGCCTTGTTATGCATCTCAACACACCTTCCTCAGGCTCAGGGAGGTTATGTAAGCTGAGCAGGACCAGCCAGCTCTTCAACATCGATAAATGTTCTGGAGTGAGACAGTCAGACATTAGGCTCTTTGCCCTACACTGTGTCAGGTGCTGCTGAGAACAAAGCAAAGGACAGAATGGATGTAGAAAAGAGGACAGGCATCCAAAGAGCCTGGAATGCTAGAATAAGAATAGAACAAAAGATAGAGAGCTCAGCCTGAAAAGACTCAAACTGTCTCAAGTGATAATTATGCAATTACAGTGGGAAAATACTTGTTAAATCAGCATTGCACATTAAGGGAATTCAGAAGGATTTCATAAGCCCATTGCATGAGACATTAATCATAAAACAATCTGCAATAAATACAAAGGAACACAGTAGGAATCAGTAGACCATACTAAAAATATGAGACAATCTCTCTCTCTCTCTCTCTCTCTCCTCTTTCTCTCTCATTCTTTGAGGAGCTAGCAACCCTTGGTTAAAACTAAACTAAATATATATGATTATTCAAAATGCTAACTCCAGCTATGGCATGCCTATAATCCTAGCACTAGAGAGGTAGGTAGAAGCAAGAGGAACACAAGTTCGAAGCCAGTCTGGATACATAACAAGTCCCTGTCAAAACCTCAAATACACTGAAGACATTAATGTGAGAAGTCTGAACTGTGTGGTAGTACCCCTGAGATCTAGGATGCACTCCATAATCAGTGCACTACCTAGTGAGTGAATAAGGGGTACTTATGGTCAGCAATGCCATGCAGCAGCACTCAGGGGCATGACACTTCATTCAGATGAGGCTTGTGTGTGGGTCACTGCTCCTGAGGATGATGTGTCATCTGCCCTGGGCCTGGTTCTGAGGGTACCCCTCTAGTTAGAGAAACTGTAGACTCCAAAGAGCCACTATCTATTGGAAGGAATCATGAGCTCCGTTCGGAAGAATAGAAAAGAGTAGTACTTATACAATCCTCTGTCTTCTGGAGCAGTAGTGTATTATTAGGGGTGAAGATAGAGAGACACACACACAGGCAGGATGTGAGCATGGGACTGAGAGTATGTACCAGCATGTACCTATTTGGCATGAAGACATCAGTAAAGAAAAGGGACAGTGGGGAAGTGAAGCAAACAAGGGCACCAGGCTGTGCTGGGGGCAAGAGGAGGCCAGCCCTACACTTGTTAAGACTGGGATCCAAAATGCTCAGTGATGGGAAGAATAATTCTCAGTGACTTGGAGATGATAATGTGCAACACACATTTGGGGATTGGATGTGTGTTACAATCCAATCCTGCTTCATATCACACTTGTAACAACAGGTTTACAGTGGCATTGGAAATACACACACACACACACACACACACACACACACACACACAGAGAACATATATATGTGTGTGTGTGTTCTAAGGCATGCTAATCAATGGCACATCATGTGATCTCACTTCACCATCTACTATTTGTTAAGCTGGTCTTGCCTAGGCAGTACTGGTTGAGCTTCTAGTTTTTGTGTGTGAACTGAGTCAGCGTAGAATCCCCTTCACAGAGCCACAGAAAGAATCTCAGTGAGTTCCCAGCTCTTGGTGGAAATTGGTAAGCGAATGTCTTGCATCTATAAAAAGAGATACAAAGTAGATTTTGGAAGATATTACAGATTCCCAAAGAGACAGGCATTGATCTTCTTCAGTATTAGAGATTCTTTAGTTATCAGGACATTTGGAAAACCTCAACTACGTAGCAGATCAGCTTCAGGCAGTGGTTGCACAGGACTTTAATTATAGCACTTGAAAGGCAGAAGCAGGCAGATCTCTGTGAGTTTGAGGCTAGCCTGGTCTACAGAACTAGTTCCAGCACAGATAGGACTGTTAAACAAAGAAATCCTGTCTTGAAAAACAACAAACACACAAAAAGCATATATGAGTGTGGCACTATATCCTTCTAATCCTAGCACTGAGGAGGCTAAGGCACGATGAAGATGAATTCAAAGCCAGCCTGGGCTTACATGGTCAGGCTTTGTTACAAAACAAAACAAATGAAACTAGACAATAGATGGATAGACTGATAAAGAAGATGAATATTAGAATCAGAGAGAGAGAGGAGAGAGAGAGAGAGAGAGAGAGAGAGAGAGAGAGAGAGAGAGA